>OU795036.1:78469604-78645390 GCA_917208275.1 Patella pellucida
TACTATCTAGATATATAATGTAGTAAAAAATGATGCAGACACAAACGTAATAACTCTATAAATTCCTTTTAAATGTCGATCAATTTATTTCTTTGACCATTTAACCGCCATGACAGTTTTACACAAAAACTCGCGAGAGCCCGCGAGACTACATAATAATTATACATGTTCAGGGCCCAATGTAAATAAACAGTTTAAAGGTTAATGATTATACAAACGATATTTAACAATCTCCACTGTATTTAAGAAAATAAAAAAAAATAGAATGATTGTTCGTCTATGTTCATATTATATTTGTTTTAGGCAAAAGTCAATAAATCACAAAAAGCACTGTTTGTATTTAAGAAAAGTTAATCACAACAGATGTCTATAATTAAAAGGTTATCACATTAAATTTAAATGTCCCTCTTCTAATGTTTTCAGTAAAAGTAGCGGCGATGCCCCTCTCTTTGTTAGACAATCTGCTAACTGCTCACCACTTTTTGACCACACAATATTTCTTATGGTTCCCTGATCTAGCATTTCTTTAATACCAGAGATTTCCAACCGTAAACGTTTTTCTCCTACAGACTTTGTTGAATTAATAGCATCATGAAGAGATTTGTTATCTGTTACACAAATTAAAGGAACAAAGTCAAAATTAAATGTTTTTGACATAAGCTCTGTCAGTAATGTTGACAGAAATATTGCTGTATCTATTCCATCTGACCAACGCCGGATTAACCATGGTGGGGGCCCTGGGGCCTGGAACATGTGGGGGGTCCCTGATCGCTGACCGCGAGTGCCAATGGCGCGAAGCCCCGCAATGGGGGTCTGGGGCAGGGCCGTATGTAGGATTGTAAAAGTGGGGGTGTAGCAAAGTGTTGGGGACGCCAATATAATGCCCGAGTTACTGTTTGCTGAACGGTGCGTGTGTGTGCGTTGGGGTGGGGGGTCTGGAAGCCCTTCCCCTCCCCGAAATATTTTTGAAAATTAGACTGTTACAAACGCGTTTCCACCCACTTGGAGCTGCAATCAACGTCGCTCCCGTGTGTCAATTTCGGCAGCACTATTTCTCATTTTGATGTCAAGCACATCAAAATGAGAAACTCCTTATCCTCTAAACTAGAACTATTCCGAAACACCATAAGACGACGTGGATAGGGCGACCAGAACGAAAATCTCTAATCCTGTCATTTGGTGGCGGCGCTCCCAAAGACCAACAAGGTCCTGTCAAATGTGAATAAGGGCGCCCAGAACGAACCCTTTAATTTATGTGGTGGGTCAGGAGCCGACGCAGAAAGAGGGGATAGGAGAGGCCCTTCGCCTATGGGGCCGGCACCCTTGTCTGGGGTCCTCCCTCAGAAAATTATTAAAATAACGATGCAGGAAACACGTTTTTCTGCCATTGGGGTGATATCTGAGTGGCAATTTTGTATTTTATATGGCGATAAATTTTTTGGGAGAGGAATTTGCTCCTGGTGTCCGCATGTATTATTTTATAGTTGAAAGGTTGTCAATTTTTTGGGAGGGAACGCTTTATTTTTCTGAAAATTTTCAGAAATTGGAGGCCGGAAACATGATTTCCTGGCTATTTCAGGCACTTGTATGGAGCCATTTAGAAGTAACTCCCCCCCCCCCCCCAAAAAAAAAAAAAATTCTGCCACAAAATTAGCGCATTCTGGCGTTATTTCAGTGGACCAATCCATGCGAGTGCTATGAAATGATGGCATTTCTAGAGGAGGTAGCTGGACGCAACTGAGACTTTTTGTGGCTAATGTGGGGGCCCCTGGGGACTGTGCCTCATGGTGCCCCATGGTAAATCCGGCCCTGGTGATAAATGCGAGTGCTATGAAATGATGGCATTTCAAGAGGAGGGGGTGGACGCAACTGAGATTTTTTTGTGGGGGGCCCCCTAATGTGGGGGGCCCTGGGGCCTGTGCCCCATGGTGCCCCATGGGTAATCCGGCCCTGCATCTGACAAAGCTAGGGCTTCACCAGATAAAGTGCTTCGGACAATTCTCCTTATACGTTTTGAAGACCAACATAATGGAGAGAATATACCATCTTCTCCTTGTAATAAAATGAGATGTCCTCCTTGCGTTCCACCATCAGGGAGATTTGCTAATGAGGCGTCGGAATAAACAACAAGCGAGAGCTTGCCTGGACCTAGATATCTAAATTTTAAAGAGAGCTCATCAGATTTTATTCTCTTGATAACCTTGTTTGCATCAAGAAGTTCACTGACTTTGGCATCTTTCAATCTAGATGCTAAGTAACAGGCATCATATAAGACATCAGGGCGACTCTGGCGCGCTATCCATAATATTTGACCAATCTTTGATCGTAAAACATCCTTTTCACAGTCATATAAATCTGAATCTCTCATCATGGCTCTAGATTTTTCTAACAGTATTGGCTGAAGACTCTCTGCATATTTTTTCTGATGTAAAGTAATATTGTCATTAGAATCTTCGCAATTAATTTCAATTCCTATATACTTCAGAGCATCATTTTCCTCTTTTCCAACAGCAAACTGAGTGCGAATTTTACTTATAATATTATCAGAAAAATAGGTATTACCACTCCAAATAAAATCATCCACATGACTTGCCAATAGACCTATTAAAGTGCCTTGTTCGTCATGCCAAAAGAAAACTGCTGGATCAACATAAGACATTTTTGCCCCTAAACTACACATAACTTCCTTGACCTTTTGATACCAGTAAAGTGACGCATCACTTAACCCATACACACATTTCTGTAAATGCCAAATGGAATTTTCACAATTTGCTTCAGAAGGGGGTTTGATAAAAATATCTCTTTTGAGTTTTTGCCCTTGAAGAAATGCAGTTTTTATGTCCATTGAGTTTGGTTTCCATTTCATATGGGCAGTTACAGCTAAAATTATTCTGAACGCTTCTTTAGAACAAGTTGGGGAGTCTTTTGCGATATGATCTGTTACCTCTTCGAATCCTCGAGCCACTAGACGAGCTTTCGGTATGAACCCATCTACTGTTTCTTTCATTGTCACCACCCAACGTGTAGATATGCATTTTTGACCAGCATTTGGTATTTCAATATACACGTTATTGTCTTTCCAGTTACTAAGTTCAGTTTCTTTTGCTTTATCTAAAGATATATTATCAAGAAACATTACACTCTCTTGATTTTCAGTTTCTAAAGTTTTATATAATTCTAAATTGTCTACAGTATTCATGTCCAGTGATTCCCTTACTCCGACAACAAACTCTGGCTCCAGATATTCTAAATTATACCACTGTCTGTACATTCCTGTCGCTTTACCAGCTCTTCCAAGAATTTTAGCCTTTCTTCTTACATCATCACCATTATTATTGAAGGTAACAATCATACCTGGGCTTAGATTCAGTTTGTCTGAGTTCAATGTATGAATAGCACCAGTATTCTCACCTGGATCACTTATGATTTCCGGAGTTATGTCTTCATCACTTTCGTCATTTCTCAGACTTTCAATGTTTTCTTTGTCTTTCTTATTAAAATCTGGATCTTCTGCTAATTTTGAACTCCAGTCACCATCATTTTCTTTGTTACTGTTCATTACTTTTAAAACGCGACTTTTGTGTACCCTTACATAAGTTCCACCATGTCTGACAAACACAACACAGCCATCTACACCAATAACAATGCCAGGTCCCTTCCACTCTTGACTATCAGGACGTTTGTAGTAGACCTTTTCACCACTTGAAAATATTAAATCGTTATATGTTCTAGTTTGGTGCTTTATCGCTCTGCGAATACGATCTGAACATTCGGCTTGTGTAAACGCTGTACGCGCTGAGTGGAGGGAAGAAATATGTTCTGCAACAATTTTACTCATGGTTGTGCCTTCAAGTGCAGGGAGTTTGTCATTTATTACAGATGGAAGATTAGGATTACGACCAAACACTAATTGGTAAGAACTATATCCATGATGATTAGCCAATGAGTTCTTCGCCATCAACGCCCAACTGAGAGCTGTCTCCCAACTGCAATTTTCAGAAGATTTTACTTTTAGGAGGATTTCTGTTAAAGTTTTATTATGCCTTTCAAGTAAGCCATTACTCCAGGGACTGTATGTAGCTGTTAATTTGAGCTCAATATTGAAATTTTCTGCCATGTCTCTAACTTCATCACTGTTGAATTCACCACCGTTGTCTGAAAATAGTTTTTGAGGAGAACCATGTATGCTGATCCAATGCTGTATGAATGACTTAACAAAAGTTGAAGTAAGTTTTGTTCGCAATATACAACCGGCACTGAATCTTGTGAACTCGTCTATGATATGCAAGTACCATAAGTTATGTTCTATCTCATGTAAATCGACAGCTACAGTTTCATTGAAATCAGTTGCAAGTGGTAGACCAACTGTAGGTTTAGTTGGGGGTTTCTTTAACTTCAAACATATATCGCACTCGACAGAAATTTGATCTAAAATGGTAAAGGTTTCTTTGTCATCTATTCCAGCATTAACTAACAATTTCTGTAGCCTATTATAAGACGCATGACCAAACTGTCTGTGTAACTTCATCAACAGCTTCTTTTTTTCACCTCTGCTCATATTTTTATCAAAAACCAATAAAACTTCATCATAACTACAGGTCTCACTGTCTCCAGGTACATCCTCCATAAGATGGGTCTTACCCCTCCGGGAAATGTCTACACAGTAATGGCCACTAGATGTATATTCAAGATGTACAGGTTGACCAAACATTGTTGCTGTATCGTTTTTTAAATCTAAAACAGTTTCTGCCTTTTTAAGATAAGTTTTACTAAGTAGTAATGGGATATCTGCATCAACAACTTCGATTTCAATTGTACATTGTTTATTTCCAATATTGGCTGGTATTTTGACCTTTTCACGCGAATAAATTGTTATGCCATCTCCAAATTTAAAGCGCCTTCTACTTTCAAAATGTTCTACTTCAGATTTTTCACTTGGGTCCAAATTATCTAAAAAATTTGTTAACCATTTGTATCCACAAACTGTCTTGGTGCATGCTGTATCAATTACACCAGCTCCACTTGATTCTGCAACAAAAATTTCAAGATCTTGTTTAGTGTACTGAAGATCTGATTGTGACTGTTTCGGATCATTTCCTACAAATAACGTTATGTTACATGCATCATCGTCTCCGTCTACAGCTTCAGTAAAATTTACAGTTTCTTTCTTATGTGGGCAGTCTTTCGCCCAGTGGCAAGTCGATTGGCAAATCACACATCTAGATCTTTTCCCAAATCTATTCAATGGGTTAGAGCCTTTAATTGGTTGCAAATCAGCATTATTAGGCCTACTTGATGCACCAGCATAGTCTGTTGGGTTTTTTCTTTGAAATTGAAAATTTCTATTTCGACTTCCACCAGTATAATTTACAGATTCTTCTTTAATGGGATGCATACTGAGTGTCTCTGTACTGTTAATACCACCAAAAATGCGTCGTAATGCAGACTTCATATCTTTAAATTTCATGTCACTAGTAGCTGTGAGAGCCATTTGTCGTTGGCTTGTGGATAGATTAGCATTTTCTAATAGCTTGTAAGCAAGAACCGCATCAGGTAACAACATGTCATACTTCTTTAATTTGGTGTCAAGACGTTCAAACTGCATAATATACTCTTCCATTGACATCTCAGACGTTTTCTTGAATTTTTCAAAATCCGAGTACGCATTATAAACCGCATCTTTCGTTTCCTGTTTGTATATTTCATCTAACTTTGCCAATAATAAAACAATACCTCTATCAGTGTTAAGTTCCACCGCCGATAGCTCAAGTGCTTTTTCCCGCGCTCTTCCTGACAACGACAGGGCAACAGCCAAAGCCTGCTTCTTTTTTTCCAGGTCAGTTACAAGACGCCAAACCTCTAATTCATTCTTCCACGACTCATAACTCGTGTCCGGTCCAAAAATAGGTGGATTCTTATAATTGCCACTAGCCATTTCTCTTTTAGTTTCGCTCTGCTACCATTAATAACTCTATAAATTCCTTTTAAATGTCGATCAATTTATTTCTTTGACCATTTAACCGCCATGACAGTTTTACACAAAAACTCGCGAGAGCCCGCGAGACTACATAATAATTATACATGTTCAGGGCCCAATGTAAATAAACAGTTTAAAGGTTAATGATTATACAAACGATATTTAACAAACGTGTGTTAGGATTTATTCCGAAAATGAATGGTTTATACTCCCGGCGGTATATTATATAACTAATTTAAATAAAATTCATTAAAATTATGCAATAACTAACATCTATTACACCGTCAAGTTTTTGAAATTCCGGGACGTCGTACGCTTCTGTCATGTTGACAGACAGCTTGAAGCTACTTGTGCCTTATTGACTTTGCGCATGCGATATACATCATAATTATGTCATCACCGTTATAGTAGTTATACGTCACCGGGTGGGTGTTTCCGTTAGTATGGCCTGCTTAGCGGGAAAAAATTCCCACTAAAATGATTACTGATTTTTCTGAAACTATAGGATGGGTAGTGTTCCAGAAAAATTCCCCCCGTTAATCGGACTTGGAGAAAACAAATACAGCCATTTTTAGGTTTGGTATCCGAACTTTTGTGAAATTTTAGTTTTTCGGTCCCTGATTGGTCAATTGTACTTTGTATGGTGTTGATATATATGTTTTCTGGGTCAGAGAATACGAAAATGATGTTTATTTTTTGGTCCGGTTACCATGGTAACAATATATTCAGGTTTGGTGTGGTGTTTTTCATAATTATTTTGTGTCCGATTCTAAAGGTATTCTGTAGATAGGATGGCCTATATTTCCCTTAATTTGGCCCAAAAATAGTAGAATGGAATCTACTATTGGAAGTTTACATAGGCCAAATTACAAAATAAAAATACAAAAAAAAAAAAATTGCATCCAATTTATTCCTCCAAATCAATCTGTTCTGCATTTTATCAACTTTCCCCGTGGCAGCCCAGGGTGCGACATCACCTCAGGAATTTTTTGGACTTGGTAAAAACGCCATTTTTAAATCTTTGGATTCAAATAATAAGCTCAAGCAACTAGGTGGAATAATATCGACTCTGATAGTAGCGATGAAGAGATAGCTAAGACTGGGTGCGAGGTTTTCTGTATTCTTTATTGTGATAAAAACAATACCGGGTTGACTAAGTTGCGTCATATATGAAATTCAATCAGATGATGTGTGATAAAATATACTATCGATGCGACCCGCTTGCAACCTTCTGAACGTGCAGCTAAGTATCATACACGGAGAGTTCATCAGCAAACTATTGTTTGGGAGAAACTAAACTAGACAATCTTAGATCCTTTGTTATGGGGATGGAAGGTGGTTTATGGCCACAAAAAAATGCCATTCTCTTCGATTATTCTAGCTCTATGCTGAAACTAACACCTGCCGTTACCAAAGTTGATGTTGACTTTAAAGGGACAATCCCGAATTAAACAGGGGCTCAAAAATAAAAGTGTGAGAATGTATGAAAAAAAACCGCCAAAATATAGGGGAATGGTGTATTTACCTTGTCTCAAAATTTCAACTCAAAATATTAAGTCGTTTGGACGTGAACGCCAAAACTGCTTATCCGAACAAGTAACCCTTTTAAGATCTCGGGTCAATCGTTTCGTTGGGTGTGCTTATAACCGATTACGGTTACTTACTTGAGAGGGTTATGCAGTAAATAACCCATGTGGCGTACTTGATAGAGAAAGGCAAAATTCAACTACACATTTAAAAAAAAAAAAAAGTTTTTGGTTTAATCCAGATACAACAAAATACACATTGGGGCACCGGTCTCAAATTCCAGATGAAGATTGGCGGATTTAAGTCGTTTGAAAACGTATCATAAATACTGAAGTAGTTGCTCGGCCCTTGACTCGAATATTTTAAGGGATTTTAACACAAAATTAAGAAGTTTTATTCCCAAAACAAATATCGGGATTAACCCTTTAAGGATGAGACATAAATTAAATTCTAACTTTTTCGACAGTATATAACAAACCTTGTTTATTTAACTGCTACGGCAGAATTATTAGGGAATTAATTTTTTTACTCGTAAAAGATTTATTTACTTTTAAAGATTATAAAAACAACATACTTCTAGTGACTACATAATATTGTCGCCATTACTCTTTCGGGCCTTAATATCATCCAAAATCTTCCACATTGAAAACACGATTTTTTTTATCCAATTTAAATCAGGCCCGTAGCCAGAGGGGTGGCACGGGGGGGGGGGGCAACTGCCCTCCCAATATTGAGTCTTGCCCCCCAATATCACAAGAAAATTGGCCTTTACCGCAAAATTCATGCAGATGCCCATGCTAGTTGGCCCTCCCGAAAATATCTTTGCCCCCCAAAAAACAACTTCCTGGCTACGGGCCTGATTTAAATCAGCATTAGTGTTGTGGTTTTACCTGGAAAAGATTGGCTTCTGATAGCCAATATTTAAGACTAAGTAAACATTTTACCATTGGTATACCATACACGAACCGTGTACCATAATGCGTTTCGGCGCCATTTGTAACAAGGTGCTGAAACTGATGACAATTAACAATAAAACGGTAACGATTGAATGTAAAAAATTTATATAAATTCAAATTACATTATTATATTTGTTGCGACCCATTTATGCCAATTTCTAGGTCCAAAATATTCGAGATTTAGCTCCTATAACATTTAACATCGAAATAGAAATGAAAGTATCGTTACAGGGGCGGATCCAGTGCCATTTGTTACTACTGGGAGTTCCTTTTCTCAGACCAAAATATATCCGAAAATATCAGCCAAATAGCTGATTAGATGGCTACAGATGCAAGGAAATGACGGATAATTTTCTTGGGGGAAAGCCGCCAAAACCACTCCTCTCAGCGGCCTGTCTCATTTTGCGGCGCCCCCCCCCCTTTTCAAATTCGTAGATCCGCCCCTGCGTTAGTTATTCTGGTTTTTATATCAAATAATAACTTGATACAGTAGTTATTATTACTTAATCTAAGTTGACACGCTACAGTAACTGGTTAAATGTTTGATAACGTACGAGTTTTAATGGACGAAAGTGAGAAATCAATCTTTATCAGTTGTGAATATATTTTTTGTCAATAAAACGGTATTAGGTTATGACATGATAAAGGTTATATGTGTGTCTAGGGTATTAGTCAAACGAGGTAGAGATATAACAAGATATCACAATCAAAGCCTATAACGTATATTTCATGTCATATGATATATTATTTATATCCCTAGTATTAACACATCATGTCCTACACAAGCTAATAAGAGTTACTGTGGAAGCAAATAAAAAAAAACACGGATCCATCTTCTGTTATAGCTTCTACATTCCATAGGTCATTTATGGCCAGACACTAGCGAGTCATCGTCCCTAAAGGAATATTAGTTTCAAAAAGTGCGTCAAACAAATACTTCTGAAAGGTTACAATATAATAGTCATATTAAAAAAACCCAGAGAACTTCCCACTTTTACCAAGTGTTTGTTTTATCTTTGTAATTGTAATAACTGAAATACAGTCAATCCCATCACTGTTGTAGGCTTGGAACCATTCCTCAGGGATACAATCAATATGGTGAACTGTTTTTTGGTCCATAAGTTCTGTAGACTATCTCCAAACGTAAAAAATAAAACGATTTGAGGTGGGTTTGGGTTTAACTAAATATATATTTGGTATTGAAATATGTAAATGCTATTTTGTTTGTTGCCCAACGAAGGTTTCCTTTCGTATCAATGTATTTTGGTTTATTATAATAATAATAATCGCGTCATTTTACAAGGGTAGCAAATTAGGCCTGAGGCCTTTTTCCAATTTGGCCCTTGGCACAGATCGTGCGAATGATTTCTCGGGGGAAACCTGCCTGATCGGACGGGAGACCGAATATCCCTCTCACTTACAACGATAAAGTTCTTTGCCCTGAGCTGGGATTGAACCCTCGTGCAAGTCAGATAGAATGTTGTGATTTTATTCTGATGTAATATTTGCTGAATGTCCGCAACGAATTCCCCAATATTTTATTAGAAGAATTTTTTTTAGACTAAACTGTCAAAGATATTTCTTTTTAAAAAAATAATCGAAGGGTTTTCTCAGAGATAAGAATTTTTTTTAGAATACTCACGGAATATTTCTATTTAACTTGTTTTCTCGTATATATATATATATATATATAGTGACATTCAATTACTATTTTTTAATTGTCAGATATTATCTCACGGTCTCACACAACAACTTTGGGTCTTCGAAGGAATTAATAGTGAGCAGAGAAATTCGTCCGTTACATAGAAGGATAAGTCTTGTTTTCCATTCGTCACTTCCATTTTTAAAATCTGCATTGTACATCTATTGTAGCAATGATCTCTGTGTTAAAATTATATTTCGAAAGTGTTTAACCAGTTCTTTTAAATAATTGATACCGACTGACAACTAATTGGTCCTTTAATACATATCATTGAACCATTTACTCCGGCTACCACTTTCCATACATTTAAAAATCATATTTCGAACGTGTTTAACCAGTTCTTTTAAATGTGTGATAACGACGAACACTAACATGGACCTTTGATACATATTCATTGAACATTTTTCTCCGACTACCGCTTTCCATACATTAAAAAAATATATATAGGCCCTATATGATAAACCGATATAATTCCCTAAATATTGAGAAAGTTTACCAAATACAAGTATAAGAATGCACACAACTTCGTTTTGTTTAAATCTATGAAAAAGATCAATATCTGAAACTCTTCGGCTCGGCTTTGGAAAGGTTAAAGTTAATGAATGAGTGAATTGGTTTGTGTCTTTCCGGACAAGTTCGCCTAGCTAAAATCAAGAGTTTTCGCGATTATGTGGTAAACAATGCGAAAGGAATTCTGCGTTTTAGTGTGTAATATTGTGATTAATCTAAAAGAAACAGGTTTATTGTCATCACAATCTGATTGTGGGAATATGAAACGGGCTCCCTTGATGAGTTTTAATGAAATGCAATGGGCGTCCTCGTTGAAGTAATTCACACCAGGCTTCGCAAGTAAATAGGCGGTTCCACGTGACACCACATGCCCAAACATACAGTTACATAAAACACAAAACACCATTATACAATGGAGCACGTACAGCACAGCACAGCACAGCGAAAGAACGGGATATACAAATTAGATTCAATTAAGCGTTCACATAAGTTATCTGTTATATAACCGTCCTTTGCAAGCTCTGATTGCCACCTCCCATATCGTTTAAACAATCTGTCAGCAATACCTAAATTATCACATGATGTAGTACCACCGGAGCGCAAACAGTGTACTGGAGAAGAGGATTTATCATCAGCAAAAGTTTAAAAGGCTTGCATAAAAATTCTCGCGTACGATAGTGGTTTATATAATCGAAATTTGTAATCATGTTTACACTTTATTAACATACGAAAAAATGAAGTCATTGGAATAAACGACACAGCCGGCATATGTGAAAAATACTTTTCTGTAATTTTAACTGGACACAGATTCGTCAATGTTCTTGCGATTAGAAACCAAGAACCACCACTGTAGATATCTGTTTTGCTCTTTTGAATGAAAATACTCATATGTTTAGGTAAAATACTAAAATCGGATCGTCTTAAATTTAGCAACTCATTAGAGCGTAAAATACCAGCGAAAGGCAGGGCAGCCGTCGGGTTCGATTGTATGGTCACGACTATACGGCAGAGTATAGTTCACTACACCCGAGCGGAAGCTAGTTCGACCCAAGTCGTCAACATGGAAGCCGTTCTCTTCAATGAACTGCTACAACTTAATGAAAACTTTGATATGACCACATCTCTCTTTGGAGACAAATTCCCGGAACGTTTCACAAAAGTTTCTGACTATGCTGAAAAAGCTGTACGAGAGGTAGAATATGATAACGACGATTTCAAGAAATCTACTCACAGTTGAGTTAGTGACCGATTTATCCCCAGACAATAAAATAAACAAACCAACCAAATATCCAGAGTTTATTTACAGTTACATAATTTATATTTACAATGTATATCAACCTGATATTATTTAATGAAGACAATCATTTGATTGTGTTAGAATATTACCACGAGGATTTGCAAGAAATCTATTCACAGTTGAGTTAGTGACAGAGTTATCCCCAGACAATAAAAACAAAACAAAAAACAAATATCCAAGGTTTATTTACAGTTACATAATTTGTATTTAATGAACAAAATCGTTTGTTTGTGTTACCGTTTGTCCAAATAAAATTCACAAATGGATGAAATATGTTTAGTATAATACCTCCACTTTCACAATTTCAGTCTGACACAGCCTTGGTGGAATTGATTGACACAACATGATTATCCACTCTATATTATATAATCTTGAAACTACTTAAATATGTTATATAAATTATCAATTCAATTTCTGGGGCAACATTGGTAGTTTACGTTCTATCTTCAAATAAAAATTCCAACACAACATGTTTTGTTGCGGGCCACCATTGTTAATCTAACTTGACCAGCCTCACCGATCTCCGTAAGGTGGGTTAACCATGGTCGCGACTATAGTCTAACCATTTCAAGTTCGGGTGCGCATGGTCGACACATAATTGAACTGGGATTGAACATTTTGATGAGCCGAAGAGAGAGAGAGAGAGAGAGAGAGAGAGAGAGAGAACAAAACATGTTAAACGATCTTTTTTTTCAACTGTAGTTATATATTACGTCATTTATACGACACATTGTGTCAACAATTTTGACGTCATTCGCTAGAAGTCACTCTTCCAATTTCGTAAACATTTTGATATCAAATGTGACAAGAGCAATAAACAATTATATTTGTACATGCTAGTTCAAGCGTTTATCTCTCCACAAACTGGTCGATATGGTAAAATATAGCATAAACTTCTGCTCGCTACTGGAATTCCTAGCTCATTATATGAACTTTTGAAAGACTTTATTGCTTGTTTGGAACCATCAACCAACTTGTTGCCGAAACAAGTCTGCCAGATGTCGTTAAAGTCCTTGGGTGTTTCGGGCATTTTCTGGCCTTTAAAGTACAAAGCCACCTGCTTCCATTAGTCCTTTAATATTGTTTAATTGTTTCTTACTTAGGACACCAATGAAATGCCTACTATTCATTTCAGAGCGACAAAGGCTCAATGCATCAGCCCAAACGTGCACTAGGAATCGAGAGAATGCTTCATCTAGGTGATCATACAGTCGATTGTCTACGGTGAGAATGAGATGCAGATCCATCACCGAAATGGCAGTCGATCACCAGCGTCTCGTCCGAAAGGTGATCGACTTCATTCTGGTGAGGAAAGTGCATCCCCTTCTCGGCGTGGTCAACCGTCTGTGGGATCACCTAGATGTAATGCACTATTCTTTTGATAACAATGTACGGCGCACTTGTTTCGGCAACAATTTGGATGAGCTAGTAATATTAGTGACGAGGAAAGTTCATGCTATGTTTGACCATATCGACCAGTTTCTGGGGAGACGAACGCCGGACCGAATCTCGATACTGAACTAAATCTCGATACCGGAATTTCCCAGAGTAGAACAACAGGCCTAACAGGGACTTCGAGGCACACTGGGAAATCAGGGGCTTCAAACGAGACACGGAGAATCTAGAGTACGCAGCGAAACGACTACCATGCACAATTGTTTCTTGGCTCATCATGGAAAAGCCCTCTATAGGCGAATTTCAGTTTTTGATATTTTTGAAGCCTGATGGGTGTACTTACACTAGATAATGTGAAATACCCGTGTACTTTTTTTTATACCCTGTCGGCAACTCACCTGGGATGTGAGATGACTCTGCATAAATATATGTAAAAGACAAAATAAACAAGTAGTTTCTTACAAAAATAAAACACAAATAATGAACTAAACTTATAATTAGCTTACTATATTCTCTAAAATAATTCCTAATAAAAATTTCGTCTACAGTGACGAAAAAATTCATTCTTGTCAACTTTCGTCTACGATGACGAAAATACCATTTTATTCAATAGTGACAAGCACAATATATTTAGCCCCTTATCGTTATACAGTGACGAACCATTCGGCAGTGCTCACACACATATATCTCCCCAAATCAAATTCGTCATGAGTTCCAACATTTCCAAAACTAAGTTAGCAAAAATACTTTCTCAAATTGATACAACTGTAAAAACATTCTAATCAACGTATTTCACAAATGATACTTTAAGCGCAAGCATACGAAATTTGAAATCCGAGATCCCGAACATGCCTTTACTGAAACGGCCTGGAATATATAATGATTATAAGATTGGCAAATCTATATAGTCAGTGATAAAACTAGCAAAGATTTCCCCTTATGAACACAATATAGGCCAAAAAGGATCAGAACTCCAATAACAGTTCCATGGGCTTTACATTTCTCAATGTATTTCAGAACACGACAAATTGAATAGATTTGCCATTAACATCATGTCAATTTGCACAGAAGGCATCAACACCATTAGTGCCAGGATTCCAAAATCTGGAATAGAAAACAGACAACTTTGAATTATAATCAGATGGGGCCCAAAACGCTTATCAATAATTATTTTAAATAACTTTACAGAAATTACCCAATCATCATAATCTATAATTTTTGACGAGGAATCCAGTCTATATCTAACGTAATAGATGATTTCATGCAAGTTAAGAAAATATCAAAAGCTTTGTTTTGCAAATCTGTTTTCATACTTCCTTTATTTACAATGGAAACAACCACTTGGTTATCTGTAAACCATTTTACACGACTCCCGCGCATTATATGTTCTAAACAATATAGAACTCGTTGAATGGCTACTAGTTCACGCTAAGTTGAGCTATTACAACATGCATTTCTATTCCACATGCCGTGTTAAAGAAACAAGGTCATCTTCCCAGAACTTAATCTGTAATCTACTGGTATCAGATAATTCTATGTAAGAATTCCATGACAAAGCGGAAGTAATTTTGTCATAACATTCCCAATAACAACCGACGTTGAAATAATCTGCCCCACCAAACCAGCCACTTTACGAACATGAACTCGACCATGATGCTTGGATTCAAAGAAATAATTATTAAGCCAGAAAATGAATTAAATCGTACACCAAACCACTGTAGTTCTTGAATAGGCAACCAAGTTGGTTTTTCGACATTAGGAACAAATCCACTATCAATTAGATCTTTTTTGAATCTGAGAATTAACCAAGGTAAAAATCTTCCTCATCCTGTGAAGTGCAAAACCCGTCGTCTAAATGCATAACTATTTACCTATTAGAGGTCGTGTAATTTTAGTAAATACGTAAGGTGCTAAACTGAGGCCAAAGGGTAAAACAAGAAATTTAAAATATTTACAAACACCATTAAATACCATTCAACTTTGAAATTAATACGCCAAATAGCCTAGATTTGAAATGTCATTCTCATAGACCCTTTCAATGATACTTTGAAAATGCAAAAGAGTCTATCTATCTTACTCAATTAAATGATTTTTTAACGCCAAGATAAAAAAAGTTTTGGCGCCTAATTGTTTGATTTATGTTGTTTTATTAATGTAACTTCATTAAGAAATAATAATAAATTTATGATATTAAAATTTAATTTCAAATAGGCCTATAACTTTTTTGAATAAACACGTTTGGGATTATTGATTTATCTTTTTACAAATCACCATAACCCATAACATGAGTAAATACTACATATGACATGTCTAGTATTTAGGCCTTTAGGCCTTCTCATACCAAGAAATTGGCCATATTAAACACGAAGATATTTTCTTTATAGATAAGAGTGCTCTTCTTTCCATGACATTGGATATAAATTTTCTTTTAGTGTGTACTGGCGTTTTGGGTGTTTTTTTTCCTCGAGTTGTAATATGGGGCGGCATACAATGCTTAAATTGCCTTACAATACAATAAACGGATGGACCGTAGCTGTATATCCCATGCTATTATAAAAAATTGAATGAAAATTGTTTTTGTGAATGATTGTATGTTAAAATTATGTGCCAATTATATTTGTATGTCGCAATAGATCAAACAATGTAGCTCCTATCAATGTTTGTTAATGTCTTGATTTTAAGTTAGGAGAGGGTGACAGCTATCCTAAGTTAAAATTGATTTTAGTTAAAATTGTCCTTAAAATAGTTTTGTGAAACGCCACTTTTTTAAGTTAGGATAAATTGTAACTTACACTATTATTTTAGTGGATTTTAGCTACACAAGGCTTAAAATCGTTTTGTGAAACGCTTCTATCCTAAGTTAGGAGGAAATTTTAGTTGACAATGATTTTAAGGAGACTTAAGTCTTTATTTACAAGTCTCGCATCTAATCTAAGACGTTTTTTGCCCGAAGTTTGTATTGATCCCGAAAACGGATTAATTACACAGGGTACATTATCATCACTACATTCAGAAATAATACCTCTAGTATGTAAATCTGAAATAGCTTGGGATACAAATATTGAATGATTTAATGCTGATCGATTGTTCTTAAAATGGACAGGAAATGGTTCAGAAGAAAAGGGGATTTTATATCTGTTTGAGATTACATCTTTAAAAATATCACTAGATTCGAGGTTTTTCGGAAATTGCTCATTTACCTTTAGGCGCCCTTTAACAATGATGTCACATTGACTTTGCTCATAATGATAGTCGTCGGTAAAATACTCATCTTTAACTACGTGAGATGGTTGAACAGAAGTTGCAGTTGATGGGTCTTTTGTGTAAGGTCATGCTTGGCGCAAATGCCCAAATTCTCCACAGGAGTAGCAGCTTTCATCATATCTTGAATTGGTTTGGTGACGAAAGGAACGAAACCTCTGCCCGTAATTATTACAGTTTGTTTTACCACGGATATCCACCGTATTGGTTCTCCTGGATATAAAACTTAAGATTTCTGCTTGTTTAGATTATTACGTTTAACAACCTGTATAGCACTGCCTTTTTGATTCTGGCCTCATCATCAGAATCACTAGCAAGGGGGTTAGAAGTGTATTGTTTAACGATTCCAGCCCTGGATGTCTGCTAATTGAATCAATTTATTACGTTGTTTTAGTTTATCAGACACTGTTCTTCGCCAACTGTGCTAAAGAAGACAGACATACACCATGAGGTGAACATAATGGGAATTTGAGTCCGGACACCTTTAAAACTGATGTAGGTATATGAAATATAATTAATGATATGTATCGCTACATACACGTAAAGGTGGTTAATGATCCCAGCGGCAATCATACAAAGTCAATATCATTGGGCAACGGGATATCTGAGTTGCTTTTACGTCTTTACTATCATAATACCTTAAAGGGACAGTCCCGTATTATACAGAGGCTAAAAAATAAAAGTCTGAGAATGTATGAAAATAAAACGCCAAAATATAGGGGAATAGTGTATATACCTTGTCTCAAAATTTCAACTCAAAATATTGAGTCGTTTGGACGTGAACGCCAAAACTGCTTATCGGGACACGTAACCCTTTTAAGATTTCGGGTCATTTTTTTCATTTGGTGACCTGATAATCGATTTACGTTTCTTGAGAGGTCTATGCAGTGAATGACCCATGTACTGTACTTGATAACAAAAGGTAAATTTTACCTACATATTATTTTTATACAAAAAAGTCTGGTTTTATCCAGATACTGTATGATACAAAGGTCTCCATTTCCAGATGCAGACTGTCAGGTTTAAGTTATTTACAAGCGTATCACAAAAAATCGGGTTAGTTGATTGGCCTTAGATAATGGGTTTTACATGATTTTAACACAAAATTAAGCAGTTTTATTCCCCAAAAAGTTATCGGGATTGGCCCTTTAAGTATTTATTACACATGTAGTCTTGTGGCTAATGTAAGCCAGTCCATTAAGCGTTGTTATTGAAACACCGTGTATTATATATCATACGGTGAATATTTGCGTATCAAATTTTATAACTTCATAATAATTAACCCATTTTTACAAAAATGTAATGGTGCTATTTATTAGTTTGCATGTGGTCGGTGCCGGTGAACCGGGATGTATCTTACAAAGTTCGTTTGTTGTGTTTCTTTTCAAAGTAAGGCACTTTCCAATTTATAATAGCTATGTAGAATTTCAGTTTAATATTACCCCACGGCTCGGTATACATATACATTAGTCCCGAAATGACCTAGTTGTGTTAAGTGGACGTTAAACCCCATTTCTCTCTCTCTCTATACATATACAAAAAGTATAATATGCCGATACTTTGATCTCTTATCAGCATAAAGATTCGTAGCTCAGAAAGAAAAAACATTTATTGGGAATTTCACACAATTTGCCAAAATAGAGTTATTTATTTCTTGAAGATGCAGCACGGCAGAAGATCTATATAAAATTAGTTCGTACTTTAAATGGTTTAAAGGTCGAGAGCGAGATATTACGCAATGTCTTAAATTCGAGACCATTAAAACGATGAAATACGTCATACAGGTCAGGAATTTCAACTAGTATAAATAATGTACGCTTGGCACATTGCCCAGACCATTATTTAAAATAATGATACGCCAACATCAAAGGATCACGTCACATCTGTACTCAACATAATATGATAGATAAGATAACCACAAATAGATAAATATCCTCTCTGTATTACTAAAGATAAAGGGACACACAGATGACGCACGCAAATGAATGAAATGGGGTTTAACGTCCTACTATTATGCGCCTAACTGCGGCTAATGGAAGACGGGCTTACGCCATACAGTGTGCTGTGAGGGAAATTTTGCCCGGGCAGCGGCGCTACGGCCTACTCTTATATCGAATTCCAACTGCCAAGGGATATTTTACGTGCACTCCAATGTGTACACGGGACCTCGGTTTTTCGTCCCATCCGATCGACTAGGCAGCTGTCTTTGCCAGGCCCTCCTTCTGCATCACTGACAAGCGGAAATCATGCCGGAAAATCGAGGTGAACTTTCTCTTCCAATGCAGGGATCGAACACCCGACCTCCAGACTAGCGAACCAGCGCCTTATCCACTTAGCCACCGTGCTTCCAATGACGCATGCAATCAGATGTCTGTTACATGGAATTGGTCGATTTGAATAATGTTTGGAACAATTTTCCGCTTTAGAATTAACTAAAAAATACTACCTTATTGGTGTAGTTCAAAACGGAAATCTTTGATTCTAATTGCACTGTTTTGAGAGAAAATTGTTGGATTTATAATTCACTTCCTCTCGAGTTTCCTGTAATTCTGACACACGCATGTCATATACAATTATTGGAAATAATAATTACAGACCGTATATCGTTTGATATTTGGTATAAATAGGGGATTGAGGCTTGAGAAACTAGCTCATTTCGAGACTAGCATATAATTCAATTTAATTTCAATAATTCGTTTGCGCGAAAGTTGGACATGCGACCGTACTATTTAAAGGATTCTGCAATTACAAATCTTAACCCTTGGCCAATAAATGGGCTAAGTTCTTTAAATCTTAAAATTTTAGCTTTTGTGAATAAGGTCACGGGTTGGTATCGAGAGGTTATCAAAAACTTTTCTCTGGCATATTTTAATTTGTTTAGACATTCAAATACATTTTCACACAAGCGTTTTTAATTGTGAAATGTGCCACTTATGGTTATCGAAATGTTATATTTTAAACTAGACATAGCATGGAATCTGTATTTGGAAGTAATTTTCTAAATTATATATTACATTTTCAACAATGCATTGCTCTTTTTTCATTAGTTTACCCGCTCTTTGTGTTTGGATTAACATGTTTTAAAAGACGTGGTAATTTGATTGACAGTTAAAGTATGTTAGTCTCTAACTCAATATCAGCCGAAATCTTCGACACTGAAAACACGAATTATTTGTCAATTTAAATTCATATTGATGTTGTGATTCTACAGGGAAAGGATTTGCTTCTAATATCCAATATTTAAGACAAAATAATCATATACCATAAATCGTTTCATCGCCATTTGTAACAAAGCGCTCGAAGAACGAGACTAAACATATTCCACAAATCATGTCAAACGGCGACGCCATAATGAAATCTGGAGAGCTTGCGCAATAAATACTATCGATGTAAACTGGAATAACCAGACGCTAGAGATTGACATTCGATTGAGACTTCTGGCGTATTTCGCTGAACATAACTGGTTTGAAATTAGAGTAAAACGGAATTGTCAGACCCACCGTTATATTAGGGTTTCTATATTTGCAGGCCTATCGTTATATTAGGGTTTCTATATTTGCCAGACCCATCGTTATATTAGGGTTTCTATATTTGCCAGGCCCATCGTTATATTCAGGTTTCTATATTTGCCAGACCCATCGTTATATTAGGGTTTCTATATTTGCCAGGCCCATCGTTATATTAGGGTTTCTATATTTGCCAGGCTCATCGTTATATTAGGGTTTCTGTATTTGCGAGACCCATCGTTATATTAGGGTTTCTGTATTTGCGAGACCCATCCATATACTGAAGATCTGTTCAACCATGTCTCATGTTCCCTTTCATGTTAAATTTATAAAGTATTATTACATCTGGGATAAAATATTAGATAAGAATCAGTCATCTCTGAATGTGACCTGAAGGCTCTTTCCTACAAAATTACTGATTCAATTACGACAGCTATTTTAAGTTTGAAATTTTGTCGTCCCGACTCGACATTTAGCATCATGGTCTGATTTGTAACGATAGAAAACTTTACTGAACTTTACGTTATAATACGTTCAGCGCTACTATATAAAGCAGTGTTGATCTCTGGATAAAGGCCAAGTGCCTCGGATTAATAATTATCATCGCTTAGTGTTTATAACACTATTTTGTCATCATTGTCGAATAAATTAGGCTTAAATATATTATAATATATTTATACCAGGTCACCCATTCTTTGTTTACGTTGCAGATGCAAGAGTGATGAATTGTTTTTCCAAATCAAAATTAAGCAAAAATTCATTATCATTGAAGTCGGTTTGTGCAAAACTGTCTATAAATTCATAGACAAGACCAACAGAGTTGGTACCATAAAGAATATACATAAATGTACATGTAGGTAGAAATATGTCAGATACAGAATAATCTTTGTCATAAAATCTATTTCACATCATTTCTAATATCATAAAACAGTAACTGTACATACATGAACAATAAAAACCGCTCACTATTACCATAAAAAAGATAGTTTATCGGTCATAAATTTGTGATTCGGAGTTCGACCATACCACAGATGTTTATTCCCAACAAAGGCACTTTTATATGCTCTTTTTGTATCCCATTAATAACGCATTCCATGCGAATTCACTTTTTGCCAAGACTAACGGTCTTAAATGTCCAGCCACCATGCAATTTAATCTATTTTATAATCCAGTTATAGCCTAACCAACACCTATAGTAGTAAACTAGTTAACACCTCAATTCACCAACGATTACAATTACTGGGTTAATTTTGCTAATACATCCAAAGTGGCAAAGCTACGGCGGGAGGTTGGAAAACTCGCAGATCTGTAGTTTGTCTATGTTAAAAGATCTGTAGTTTGATGTTAAAATACGGTGGGAGTTTGGAAAACGGAAAACTCGAAGATCTGTAGTTTGTCTATGTTAAAATACGGCGGGAGGTTGGAAAACTCTGTAGTTTGTCAATGGTAAAATGCATCATATATCAAGGAAGATATTCCAGTATAAGTATGGATTTGTGGAAAATTCGCATTAGAAAAGAAAACGTCATAATTCCATTGCATATCTGTATACTCAAGGCTTTATACTCTGCTGGTCGATTGCGACTTTGGTGACCGCGTGAGCCCTGGGTCTGAACATTTTGATAATATATTGGCCATTCACTAGATTCAAGATATACTACTGCTGCTCTGTACTGACGATCCCATGAACCCAATTGATATTGTCGGTACTTAAGAATCTAAAATTACCACACTTGAACAAATCTGTGATAGGCTTAATTTATAGAAAATCTTAATAACTCGAAAATCTGAACAGTGGTATAATGAGTTAGAATATGTACCTTATTATTCTTATTTATGCCGGGGGGAGGGGTGCGAATCATAAAGCATGTCATTGAGTCAACTGGCGTGGTTTCGAATCCCCGGTTGTACTTGACAAGGAGTAGGGACGCCTGTCCAGCCTCGTTGGTTTTCTCCGGGCCCTCCGGTTTCCTCTCACTGCTAAAGACCACTACGGGCAAAGCGAATTATTGAAATAAAATTAAAACCATATGTTAGTCCCGAAATGATCTAGTTTGTGTCGAGTGGACGTTAAACCCCATTCTCTTTCTCTCTCTCTGGAGCATATGCATCACTAATATAATGCTAAAAGCTTCCAATTAATGGTCTGATCATAAAAGCCGGTCGTCAATTTGTGAAATCCTCATTAATTTGACTAATTATACGGGAATAGAGAGTATAGATCCGACATAGAATGTGTTCAAATTTGTGTAGATTCATTCTTTTGTTATACTCAAGTACAACAAATGTCAGAGTTCTAGGAGAATGTAGTTGTCTAAATCTTGCTGTTATAAATATAAAAAAAAAAACGTGTTAAGTTAATAGCTCATTTTAATTAGCGTTAAGATTTTGACTTTTGTGATTATTTCGAATACAAATTTATTTGTTGTTAATTATAGTTCTGTGTTCTGAACTTGCTGGCCTCTTCAAATTTGTTCAAATATCTCCCAAAAATGAGATTGAACGTGGACGTGGTGTGCTCAAAAAATGACAGTTTTCAAAATTTGAAGTCTTGATGGTTGTAGTGTATATATTTCAGATCTATCTGTGAGACTTTGTGATTTCCCATGTTGAGTTGTTTACCTTGTAGCAGCGTAGTGCTGAATGCATGGTATATTTGCTTCACAATTTCCAAAGTTATAAATTCCAAAGTCATTATTATATATTTTCATCCATTTTCTATTGTCCAGTATCATCTCAAACACTTTAAGACACCAAAATAAAGACACTAAAGGTGTTGTGAATGATGTTTTGAGGACTCCCCATTTCAAATGTTGTGATAATATTTGTCACTTTACCTTGCCCTTAAAGTGTGTAAGCGATAAAACCCCGAGTGCACAGTAGTAGGATGAGGAAAACTATATTTGGATATTCTGTTACTGTCAGTTTTTCATTTTAGCAGCCAAGGGCGCACTTAAGCAAAGTATTGTGTGAAATAGCTTTATTTAATGTCCGCTTCCACCTCAATGATATCGCAGACAATCAAAGTAGTTCTTTAATGTTTTAGTAGTCAACTGCGCGCCAACGGCTAAACGGCATTGGCTATCACTGATTAGTTTAAGTATCAATGTTAATCTTATGATTTCTATTGATGGTTAATTTAATATTTTATAAAAACGGCATGAATAATAATTGGATTGCTTGGATGCCATAAAACGCGGTGTCTGTGATTCTCCCAAAACGAAAGACGCCAAAAAAAATAGGGATAAGGCGATTTGAGGATTGGGATTCCTTTATTTCCCGGGCAATTTTTATTCTACTATTAAACTTAGAACCGCCGCAAAGCGGACCGTTGACTTATCTGGAAAGCCATAACAGCTATAACATGTGGATGCTGCAAAGGCGTAAACAGCAAGTCAATAACCTGGGCAGAAACACACGCCATGCAACATCACCGCATAGAGGATGTAGATCTCTGATTGTAGGCTTATAGTATTCTTCTCCACCCATGCTGCAATACGTCTTCTGGTGGTGTTTAGCACAGGAAAACATAGTGTCGAAGTGTTCACCGTAAAATGACGAAATATTATGTGGACGCTTACGGCTGGCCCCCGGATCCATTCACTTGATTTGATAATTGTTTATTTTTTGCAATGTCTTATTTTCTGTCGTGTCCGCAGGTGGTTTATCTTGTATATTCTTGTTTTGCGTGTAGTGCGGTCCTCCTGCACTTACTATTAGAACTAATTATATACATTTTTTTAAATTTATATAATTGAAAATTTCGGCGGTACCAGTAACAATAGATAGCTATGTAAAGCTGTAAGAAAGTGGTTCTCGACCTCTTCAGAGTATACCAAGAGTCTTGAAAACAGATCTTATCAAATAATGCCATTCATTTTCGTCCTCGCTATCGTCCAAACAGAGCAGTAACTACACACTTAAAAGCAAATGCAAGACCTTCACTCATTCTGTCACAACATCGTAGAACAAGATGATATCTGAATGACACTACCAATATATTATTTCTATTCGCTACGACCAAAAAAGTGTCGATGGTGATTGAGCAGTTATGGTTGTCTTATTAAATACATATGCATGTCGGACCTAGGTCACAGATAAAAAGAAGGTTGTTCAGAACTTAATTAACCTTATAAATCACATCAGTGACATTGGTAATTCCTTCCCCTTTTGCTACGTCCTCTTGATTTGACCAATTTGTCTTTGATGAGCGATCGCCTGACAACTGTATTTTCATGGTTAGAGATACACAAGATTAGCCATTTCCGATCTCGATGCCAACCAACTTTACAAAGGCATTTGGTTGATCAAATTCAATACTATACTTAAAGACAAAACACACATCATCTTGTAATTACATGACAGATGCTTCCAGGAATCAATATAATCAAGGACGATGATGTTGGAATAGATAGTTATGAGGAAAAGATTTGTGAGTACACTGATAATCATTATCTTTCACGGCTGGATGCATAGTTCCGTTAATAACTTGTACATATTTAATCTTTGTAACGGTTTAAATATATGGCTGAAGATAATTATTGCCCGTTTGTATGGATTAACAGTAAGCGGTATCAAACACATGCTGATACGGCATACATCAAGATAATAGCTAATTACAAGATACATTGGCGAATACGGTGGCCATGATGTTATGACCGAAACCGGATGTTTTGTCCTCTAGAAACGACCTTAACCTAAAGACATGGTTTCCCGGCCAACAGAGTAATACTTTTCTGTGAAATACTCAAGTGCAGTGACAGTATCCAAGACAGCACGTGCCTTCCTGTTCAGGTATTGATATACACGACGCGCCAAAGTGTGACGTAGTATCTGCACCCTACTTAAAAGCAATAAGTGGTGGATGTTTCAGAGACAGTTTGGCTCAACTTGCAAAAAAACCCTATCAATGTCCAGTAATTAAAGTTAAAAAAAAAAAAAAAAAGTTTTGATAGCGATGGCAGTTTAGATATATTAGATAACATCAATTAATTTAATTACCATCCCGAATGAAAATATACCTTTGGCGTTTTTATTCCCTTACGTGGAATAGGGATCTTCTAGAAATGTTGTAATTAACGTTTTGTTTGCTGTTTTATCATAACAGATATGAACTGTTGGGTCGTTTAATACAGTTTTTTTTACTCTCAAATAAATTAAATACTTTAGTTAAGCTCACTATATTGAAACTGAACTGAAATAATTACATCTTTAAAACACAGAAGGTGGGTGGGGCGTGTGAATTGTAAGACCCCATAATATGCAGGGAGAGCAGCAAAGTCATCGATGCCATGCTACTGAGGGACACTTTTTCAATTCCTTGGACAATAACTCTGATTCAAATGAATGAAATGGGGTTTAACGTCCTACTATTATGCACCTAACCTTGGCTAATGGAAGACAGGCATACGCCATACAGAGGGAAATTTATGCCCGTGCAGCGGTGCTACAGCCTAGTCTTATATCGAATTTCAACTGCCAAGAGATCTTTTACGTGCACTTCAATGTGTACACGGGCCCTCCTTCTACATCACTGACAAGGGGAAATCACACCGGAAAATCGAGATGAACTTTCTCGGCCAATGCAGAGATCGAACACCCGACCTCCAGGCTAGCGAACCAGCGCCTTATCCACTTAGCCACCGTGATCCCCAACTCTGATTCAAACTGATGGGTAAGTCGGAATATCAATGGAATTCCTTTTAAGGAGCTTTGTGATGATTGCATGCGTTATTCCGATTTGTTGTGGATTACGAAGTTTAAAAGATAGATGTGACGTCACCCTTTGATATTGGCGTACCATTATTTCCAATAATCGTGCACTATCTATACCAGATGAAATATTCGACTCGCGTGACGTATTTCATTGAAAAGCACCTGCGGGGTAATTTCTGTATTTTAATTTGTTAGTATGGTCTCGAGCTAAAGACAATGCGTAATATATTGAAATAATATAATCTGTCTCGCTCTCGACCATTAAGGTGAGGGGAGTGAATAGCCGAATGGTTAGAACGTGTGTGCTGTATCATAAAGCATGTTATTTAGTCAATTGGCGTGGTTTCGAATCCTCGGTTGTACGTGGCAAGGAGTAGGGTCGCATATCCAACCTCTTGGGT
The DNA here is from genome assembly GCA_917208275.1 of Patella pellucida. Taxonomy (NCBI): domain Eukaryota; kingdom Metazoa; phylum Mollusca; class Gastropoda; family Patellidae; genus Patella; species Patella pellucida. The sequence goes on from OU795036.1 coordinate 78,495,852, forward strand.
TTTCTCCGGGTTCCCCGGTTTCTCCCAACTGCTAAAGACCCCTACGCGCAAGCGAATTATTGAAATAAAATTAAACATATGTTAGTCCCGAAATTACCTAGTTTGTGTCGAGTGAACGTTAAACCCCATTTCTCTCTATATCTCTTGATCGACCATTAAACCATACATACTAATAAATGTTGTTTTGCGTAGATTACACGGTTGTTTTACTGACTTTGCGTACTATGTTGACTGTGGCACAAAATCGGTTATTGTAAAACTCTATAGACGTAGACGTTTACACAAAGACAGATTCTCATCCCACAAAAAAAACACATGCCCACAGCAGTCTATAAAGGTTTAAGCATTGTAAATTACGTCGTAAATAAAAAAAAGCACCACCGGTTGCCATGCAATATTCGTCCACATTTTACAATGGTCTCCAGAGAGATAACGGAAATGACGGTCATGGGATGCAGAATATAGGTACGGTTCGTCATCTGATGACCAAAATGATACCCATCAAATTTGAGATGAATCCGTTTTCAACATTTAGTCCCTTTTGGGTTCAGGTTTGTTTTTTTTTTGACAAAAGGGGGATACAGACAGGGTTCGTTCTCTCTTGAACCAACCAAATTTAAAAAAACTGTGACCTGTATTGAATTTAGAACGTTTTCGGCCCCGGAACGCTGATTATCGATAGGGTTCATCCTCTCAAATCAAATTTGAAAAATGTTAAAACTATAGTCTCTGTCGAACTCACAAGGTTTTCGGAACGGAAGGTCCTAGGTGCAAAGATCGTATATCTTCTTATTATTCGGAAAACAATTGTGGGCTCCAGAGGTTTATATACATATTTCATAGTTTGCTTAAAAATCAGAGGCCATCCCCCAATATGTTGCCGTCCATAGCGCAACAAAATTGAACTCCCCCAAGGATTTTTTTTAATCCTTAACATATTATACGTATCGTTTTATCTGTGAGTCCATAAATATTCTCTAACTCAATATCATTCAAAGTCGTTGACATTGAAAACCAGAATTATTTGACAATTTAAATCAACATTGATGTTGTTATCTTACCGGAAAGGATGGGCTTCTGATATCCAATGTTTAAGACAAAACAAACATTTTACGATTGGTACATGAATCGGTGCTAGTCATGTCAAACGGTGGCCCATATTCTTTTTTGCAGAGCATGCGCAATAAATACTATCGGTGTAGACTGGAATAACCAGACGTTAGAGATTGCCAATGGAACATAACTGATTGGAAATTACAGTAAAAACAGAAACGATTGAATGTAAATCAGTTTATACACATTCATATTACATTATTATACGCGTTGCGAATCACTTGTGTCAGTTTCTAGGTCTAAAATATTAGCGATTTAGCTCCTTTAAACAGATCAAATTTAGACTCGTGTAGATATTTTTAGCGCATCATTATTTGATAGATATACAATAGCATGTTATTGTCTATAATTGTATAGGTCACGACTTGCATTTCGCGTGCCTCTAAGATCCTATGTAATCATTTGATAGATTATCATTTGAGTTCATATTCGACTGCGTGGGGCACCTTATTAATGAATAAAAAGTGGTATTGTTACAAATATAGGATTTCGTAAGATGAATTGAGTTGGAAAAACAGTATAATTTGCCGCATATGTCATAGATAACATGTCTTAAGATAGCAACTTTAAGGAATTTAAGGAAGATTACGCTTTAATACCTTTAAAACCTTACATAAATAATTCACACTGGTTGGATTAGTAGGCTTCTGATACATCTGCTTAGACATCTTGTTTTACAATAGAACATCCGCGAGTTAATCTACGAAGATAAAATTACAATATCATCATTGCTACAAGGTGTAAGTTATACGACCACGGTTTCTAATTGTTTCGAGTATCCTACAATGATAGCCATCTTCCTTCCATCCCAAAGTTCATCTGCTTGTTGACTTTTTGAAACTCTACAAAAGTAATTAGTACCATTTCTAGTGTCATTCAGTCATTGATTTTTTGTGCTCATTTCTGAATTGGAGTGGCATAATTAAAAGAACTTCTCAATTAGCTGGGGATTGGGATGGCCTAGTGGTCTACAGTGCCGCGCTTCGACCTCTAGCTGGCCGGCCACCTCTGGCTTGCGGCTGTGGTTTCTACCCCTGGTGTGAGCGTATGTGGCATGGAGCTAGGGGCGCCTTCTCGACCTCGTGGGTTTTCCTCCGGGCACTCCGGTTTCCTCCCACTGCTAAAGATCCCTACGCGCAAGCGAATTGTTTAACTAAAATTAAACCATATGATTGTCCCGAAATGACCTACTTGTGTTGAGTGGACGTTAAACCCCATGTCTCTCTCTCTCTTAACAGAGGAAGATTTGTATATCGATTGTGTAAATCGTATATACACAAAGAAAAGGTATATCGACACCTGTATGTTTACGCACTCAAGGGATTCAATAAATATATGCCAAAGTGAAAATATTGTGTTGTTTGTCAAATTTACATATCAGCGAAAGCTGCCAGACTTGTCTACTATATCACCCCTGGTGGAAGTGGCCGTTAAACTCCAGAAATAAACGACCAAAGCTACCAAGGCAGCACGTAACAGACCTGCTGCCCAAGGAAGGCCTGTTTGGAAAGGACCATCAACGTTCTGGTAGTCCTCACAGTACGACTTCAAAAGAAGATGCTGCCCCGTCTGTCCATCCACTGTAAATGCTTTACAGGTCAACATATTTGGATTTTTCCCACAAACTTCCTTTGATCGTTCGGCAATAGTAATTTATTAGCAATTCAGTTTTCCAAGATTTCAGATCAGAGATTTTTAGATTTTATCTGCACATGCCGACATTGAGAGGAAGAAACTTAGCCGAAAATCGAAATTGTCCATTAAAATAATTGTTTCTGGCATATTATGTGGGTATTTCTAGATTTTATCGTTTTCCCGGCATCGAAACATTCGAAAGATCTGTTGGACATTTATATGGATATATTTATTAAAGGGCCAATCCCGTTAACTTTTTGGGGAATAAAACTGCTTAATATTGTGTTAAAATCATTTAAAACCCATTATCTAAGGCCGATCAACTAACCCGATATTTGGGATACGCTTGTTTATAACTTATACCGGACAGTCTGCATCTGGAAATGGAGACCTTTGTATCATACAGTATCTGGATAAAACCGTACTTTTTCTATAAAAATAATATGTAGATGAAATCTACCTTTTGTTATCAAGTACAGTACATGGGTCATTCACTGTATAGACCTCTCAAGAAACGTAAATCGATTATCAGGTCACCCAATGAAACAAATGACCCGAAATCTTAAAAGGTATGAGTGTCCGGTTAAGCAGTGTTGACGTTCACGTCCAAACGACTCAATATTTTCAGCTGAAATTTTCAGACAAAGTAAATACACCATGCTTTTATATTTTGGTCCATAAATTTCACAAATACTCGCACATTAATTTTTAAGACCCTGTTCTTATTGGGATTGTCCCTTTAACAAATACATTCCAACTAATGACTATTTGTAAACGCGATACAGGACAAAATTATTATCATAAGGAAGAACCCAATTAGTAGCGTTGTCTATCGTAGCATTAGCAGTCAGATATGCAACCTTAGCTTCTTCATTAGCCCAGTTTGAATCAGAACAGTAGGACGTTAAACCCTATTTCATTTGGTTAATAATAATGTTCTTGTATTAAGATTAATTATGACTAAAATATAACGAATATTTATATGTGTCAACAAAGTATAAAGACTACATTTATTCAGTGTAGAACCGGCATGGAAGACACTCGGTTCCTAAGACCTGGAACATCAAGCGGCTTGTTTTTCAGGATGTGCTATCGATTTCTAATCCAAGAACAAACCAACAAAAATCAGACGATAATGGAACATTCTTGGTAACATTTCCAAGCGTAAATCTTCATTCCTCTGAGACTGACAATTTCTATTCAACTTTTAATTTTGTTGTTGGGTTTCATCCAAGTGCATGTTTTTGACACACACTATTAATGAATTATACGATTGTTCAGTAGAGAATAGACTGGGGTTTAACGTTTTACTTTTCTGCACCACACGGGCTACAACAGACGAGCACCCTCCTTGCTATGTGTTATGAGAAAAACGTTTCCCCGGCAGCGGCGTTACTCTTATTTGGATTACCAACGACACGGGGTCTTTAATTTACAAGAGACATGGTGCCTCTTGAAAGTTCATCGCGATTTTCTTGCGCGGTTTACCCCTTGTCAGTAATGTAGGATGAAGGGCCTGACAAGGACAGCTGTCTAGTTGTTCGTATGGGACGAAAAACCCAGGTCCGGTGTACACATCGGTAGTACGTAAAAGAGCCAATCGATATAAGAGTAGGCCACAACCATTTTCTTCATAACACATAGCAAGGATGATGCTCGTCTTCATTAACCAAGTCAGAACAGAAGAGTAGGACGCTAACCCTCATTTCATTTCACTCCATACCTTTAATGTACAATGATTGGTATGGACAGGGTTTTAATTGTTTCGTCACACTCAATCTAATCGACAATATTTCTAGCCAAGTCGTCCGCTCTGAGGCGCTAGCAATAGAACAGCATGGCTTAAAATACCATCGAACTTTGTCGGCAACCACTGGGTCCGTAATTGAAAACCGGAACCTCAATGAAACCAAAAGAGAAACTAATTTCACCATCAGTAATACCAGATCTTGTCGACAAACCGGGACGCACGACAGACAACCCATCGTTTCGCCCATGTACTCCGACAGTAACAAGTTGCCTTCTATTATACGATTATATCTGAGTTCATTAATATTTTCTTTTTAATACCGAGGACCTGTAGTCCAGCTAAATTTAGGAGTTGTCGGGGTATTATGGAGATATTCGGCACATTGTTTTTTCAGTTAGAGAATCTACAAACCCTTCTTGATCCCCAACAACTGCAAGACAATAGAAGGGCACCTGATATTACCATTGATACTGGGATAACTGTATAAAGAAAACATACGAAGTGTCAAAGAATGTGATTACCGTTCCAACCACAGGAGCTTATATCCCGCCAGTACTGGATCTTATATCTGGGCCATTCCAAAATATACGCCATGCAGTGTGCTTAGGGAACATTTTGCCGGGACAGTGGTGCTACGACCTACTCTTCGAAATCCCACTGTCAAAGTGTTTTTACATGCACGCCAACGTGTACACGGGACCCCCTTTTTTATCCTATCCAATTAACTAGAGGCTGTTCCTTGACAAGGGGAAACCACTCTGGGTGTTGCATATAAATAGTCGAACGTTGAGAGGATTCTCTTCATAAAGTTTAACATTTTTTTGCCGAACAGGTTTACACGAGGATATCACTACATAATATAAATAATGTTTGTATACCCAAATACTCAGTACAACTGTAGAAGCAAGAAGAAACTACGGATAGCAAACGCCAAATTATTGATTGCCACTTTTAATTCTAAACTTGATCAAAATGTGTAAACTATTATCTTCCCACCACCATATATGTACGTTGATGAAGCAGTCGTTGGTAGTTTATTTTTTTTTATTACCTAATATATTTCATTCTAAGGGTTCCATTTTTTTAATTCTCACGATGCGAATTCGTAAACCCGTAAATGTTGTCTTTTTTTTTTTAAATTAGTGAATCTGACGTTCAAATTGTAGATGGCAAAGAGGAATACACGGGTCACTCTATGGAATTGAATTCCATAGAATTGTTACTCACGTATTCCACTTTAGTTATAAAATGAAATTCTACAGTAACACCAAGGAACCAATTGTATCCCATCTTTGTATTAATTTTAATAGAACTATCATTTTCAATAAAGATATTTTTGTTACCAAGGAAAACCATTTATAATTAATGCATCTCTTTATGAGATTTTGGCGAAACGGTAATGTTGGCTAATACCGCAATTTTACCGAGATTTCGCCTAATAGTTTAGATGCAGCTACATGTATGGCGGGTGTGGCGCCAGACAAGGTAAGCTCTTCCGGACACCTGTTACCACTGTTTGTCGTGTATTTTGTACACGAGGAGCAGCCCATTTGCTTATTACACTATTTGTTTGAATACACTATTTTGCCTATAACGTTTTTTAGGATTTCGAATTCTGTCTTATGGTTTGGATTGTTCGTACTTAGGTTTTTTTGGATGTAAGTTACACATTTGTCCCTATACATTTAATAATTAAATTTATGGAGATTATCTCAAAAAGGAACAGACAACGAGAACCTTCGTAATTGCTTCGAGGCGGAATTATATTCTCTGACCTTCCCAAAGGTTCATTAAGCCTCATTTATCACCGAAAAAAAATAATGTAAAAAGTTAATCAACCATTCTTCTATACAACACTTAATTAAATGGTGCGTCTAGCTATTTTCCATGAACAGAAAAGATAGTCGTGGGCGAAACATCACCTTGCGTGGAAGAAGGTGTTCTTCTGAACTGCTATACACATCTACGACCTCGTGTTGATTAAAATACTAAATGCTGAGCTTGACTGCTTAAACTGGCCATCTATCATTGCTTTAACCTACATCAGGATATCAACCCGATCTCTGACTCGCATGACTGTCAATCTTTACTTCCTAATGAAAGAAAATGTACCGAATTTCAAAGCACATTATCATGATCCGTTATATGAGAAAATATATCCTTTCCTTATCAATGCCAATCAATCTAAAAGTTAAAATTGATTAATTTGTTATATTAGTATTTGTATCCGATATCTATAATCTGGTACTCACATTAATTGCCATTACAGTGGAAGTTTAAAGGGTTCGTCATTGTTGCCATGGTATAAATGTGTAAAATAAACGTTTTGGGCATTCATTAGTAGGTCCCCTTAAGCTCGTCTCCACTCATGGGATTTCCCTGGTTTGTCATTAGCAGACGTTGTAGTAATTGGTAGATATATTTTCATTCTTAGACCCGTTAAATCCCCAGTGCATCCGAATGGCGTTGATAGTAACTTAAACGATTATCAAAAGTAGGTTAGATACTGTCATTCATGAGCGCGCTATTCGTAGTTTGCAATGAATCGCGATTAAGATTTCCAGTCGCAACAATTAAAGATGGCGACGTTAAATCAGAAGAAAATTTCGTTTCGGAAATACTTTGAAGTTTGTGTTGTCAAAAAGTCTATGGAGAACGCTAGATCGAAGACGGTCCTTATCATTTTATGACTATGGCGGGTGTGGCATGCCAGCAGGGTAAGCTTACTCTTCCGGACACCTGTTACCACTGTTTGTCGTGTATTTTGTACACGGTGAACAGTCCATGTGCTGATTACACTATTTTGCCATATTACACTATTTTGCCTATACCGTTTTTTAGGACTTCGAATTTTGTCTGATGGTTTGGATTGTTCGTACTTGGTTTTATTTTATTTCATTTGTGGATTATAGGTTAGGGTAAAGGTTAGGCTTGGCCCAGGGTAAGGTTTAAGAATTTGGAGTCGCAGGGGTTAAATCTCCACATAAGCACTGGCAAAGGGTGATGAAAAATTAGTTCGTGATATTTCCTAGTTTTATTGAAAATACATACAGTACATTATGTTTATATACATAGGTAATTAATGCTGGTGGCGATCATGGTCTTCCTAGGACGGTGCTTATGGTGTTCTGGTTTTTGTTACTGAAAAGAAAGGAATAAATTTGGGGCTCAACCCCGAGGGGGTGAGCCCCATTAGTGTGTATCATAATAAGAATTGGATTTTGGATTAGGATGGAGACTGACCTTATTTAATCTGATTTACTATGCACTAGGATGTCGTTCAGATTTTTTGTTTTAGAATATGCAACTAGAAGTTTTTGTGTGAAGATTTTCGGGTGATTTTCTTGGAGATCAGTATAGTGTTTTCTGATGATTGTGGATGCGCGTGCAGCTGTTGCACTAAATGGAACTACAAAAGGGGCTATTGCGCTAGCCGTATGAATATTCAATTTTTCAATTCAGAATTTTTCTCGTGTTAGCCTAAACGTCTTAATTTCTTCTGTAGTTTCGAAATCGCTCTTAGCCTGTTCTATCGGCTTGACAATTAGATCAGAGATGTCATGATTTGGTTAGGTCCTAGCCATTACCCTAACCCTTATCCTTACCAACAATTGACGTCATAAAATGCTAAGGACCGTCTTTGATCTAGCGTTCTCCAAAGTCTATATTATCTTTTTAGTAGTCTGGAATATCGCGTCCTTAATGAATATTGAACTGAGTGACATGAAATCTAAGTTTGAAATTGTTGCACAGAGTCATATCACTGATCTTATCATTAAGATATCAATATATGACTACAACACCAGTAGGATTCGATATATGATATGTCTATTGGGAGAATAAAACGAGATCTGTGTGTCCCTAAGGCTAGTAAACAAATGAGAAGTGTCTGTTATAGATAGTTATATGTTGGCCTGAACCAGTAAGGGATTGTATTGTTAATGTTATCGTATAAGGCTACTGCTATAAAATATTAGGTTGGATTACACTAAGAAATGTTGATGGTGTGAGTTTATAGAAGTAAATTAATCAGTCCTTGCGTCGGACGTTCAAGCCCATGATGGTGTTGGCTGATAGAAGTGAATTAATCATTCGTTGTGTCGACTTTCAAGCCCGTAGATCTTCCAATTCCACCACTGGTCTTTATTCTACTGAAAGCTGTTTAATTAAAGGTCTAGTGTGCTGGAACACTAGAAGTGAAATTCGGATTTCTAATTAATACAGATCAAGATGTTAGATCAATAATGTACTAGAATCCTATAACAAGTATCATTACACACCTTCATCTCGTAATATATGTTCTAATAGTAAGTGCAGGGGGACTGCACCACACACAATGGCACAAAACAAATCTACGGACAAGACACAATGCCCAGACATCACAAACAAACATACATAATAGATAAACGGGTTTTCAACAAGGTTTTCATACATCTTAAATATATATTGCTAAATAATTCCCTCTGTAACACAAGCAAAAAAGTTTTTGTAAGCAAAATTTTTTTTATTATTAAAACCGGAACTGACATAGTTGGTTCAACACGCTCACTGGGCTCTATAGTAAGCATACATATTTGGCATAGGTTTACTGCTGTATGGTGTTCACGCGTCGTCCTTTGGCCAAACATCTGATCAAATGCCCATGTTTATAAGGATATTATAAACACGAATTTATGTTTTTTAACGTTTAATACACAAAGCCCCGTCGCGTACAGTTCCGACCATAATATAGGGATACAGACTTTACTTAGAAATGAAAACTAACAATAAGGAATATGACCTGGGCCTGGTTGCTCAAAGCTCTGTTAACTTTTAACGATGGAGTTAACGGATCGTTAACTTTAACGGCAAGACAGGTTGTTGCTGGAAGCCCCGTTAACTTTAACGTGTCATTATTAACTTGCCGTTTTATTTAACGGAGGTGTTAAGCCCAGCTTATGTCGACCTAGGACGCGATAAAACTTTTGGCGACTGGAAATCGGCGACTGGTCTAAGATCAAATGGAACTAATCAGTCGTAACTAATTCGGAGACCCAAGCACTCTAACGACTGGTGCGAGTCTGACGCAAACCAGTCGCCGTCCAGTTGTCTCCGGTTTCTCTGAGTCGCACATGTTTTCCTCCTACGTCTGCATACTTTCATTCGTAGCGACATAAGCTGTAAGTTGCCGCTAGTCGCCGACAGTTTTATCGCGTCGTAGGGCGACATAAGCTGGGCTTAAGCCTCCGTTATCTGTTTAACGCTTGGATTAGTGGGTTGTAGCATAAAGTCATACATTAGATTACCAGTGTATATTTTTATAGAACATTCTATAGGGCTTTGCTATAGTGGAGGGGGGGGGGAGTATTCCATTTTCTATAGAATGAAATTCTATACTATTCTGCAGAATTATTTTTTTTGGGGGGGGGGGTCTGTAGATAATAATGACACCAAACATTCTGTAGTGCAAATCCCACATTTTTCCCACAGATTTATGCTAAAATTTCTAAAGGAAAAAATAAAATATTCTATAGTGTTTTCTGTAGAAAATGGTATTTTTGTCTTTAATCAAGTATTGTGAACAGACAGCACAGTTAGTTATCCCACTGTCTTCATTTTTTTGTTACATTCAGCCAATCAGCAAACAGTCTTCTCTTGGATTAACTTTAATGAATCCGTTAGCTAACCGATAATGAAATTGACTTTCCAGCAACAGAAATTTAACGAACCGTTAACAAACGACATGTAAAGGCCCTGTCCCACTGCATTTACAGATGCAAAGAGGGTTTAAAACGGGAAAAAACATGCCTCCGTTTGAAAACGGCCTGCAACCGTTGTGAACTCATTCCATGCGTGTTTCATACGCCCTATCCATCGAGCATCCGTTCACTTAGATTTCATCCGCGCAAAAAGTTTTGAGCTGCACAGAACTTTTATAACGGATGAGCTTTCTGCCGTGTACGATGTAAATGCCCGACATAAACGAGCACCAAACGTTCAATGTCCGTTATCATCCGTTAAACGCCCAATGTATCCTCTCTGCATCCTCTGGACATCCTCGCAACTCACATCCGCTCCAGCTGAAAACGGAAAGAGGGAGGAAAGATTAAGTACATGGAACGTCTATACATCGTTAGTAGTACGAAAATAGAAAGGACGTAAGCGTATGCATCTCGTGTATATAAAGTTTTCAAAACGGACAAAGTGTTTGTATCTGGTATATTGAAGAATGTCTGGAGTTTGCCTGGAGTATGAAGAAGGGCACCTAGCGGACAGCAGATATTTTATATAAAAAGGGGAAGAAAATCATCAGTATGAGTCGACTAGCTGTGGTGTACATACCTCCTGCTCTAGGTCTTCAATATCATCGATTGTTCTTCACCATGGATGATTAAAGAGTTCATATGATAGCTGCACTCATTTAACAGCAGAACCACAACCTGTTCAGACTGTACCAAGTTTTAGAGACAAGGAGAAGAAGGAGCGTCCAAAAGCTGCGTGGGTCCGAGGATGAGTCATGAGAAGAATGGAGTTTGGACTGTATGACTAGTTGATGATGGAGCTGAGGAATGGAGACCCTCGTGCATTCCACAACATCATGAGGATGCCACCAGCCATGTTTGACGAACTTGTAGAGCGTCTGAGACCTAGAATGACCAAGCCTAGCATCAACTTCCGTCCCAACCTGGACCCTGGGCGGAAGGTGGCACTGACTCTGCTGCACCTGGCCTCTGGAAGCACATACAAAAAATGCAGCATGCATGGAGGGATTTCAGGGCTTCATTATCAGGGCAATGAGGGGCTTGAAAATCAGGGCCTTTAGCAAGGGGTGTGGTGCTGGTTATAGCCTTCTTGGACTTGCCAGGACTTGAAGGTGTAGGCACGGGTTTATTGTTCTTGCCAGACTGACGGACCATGGTATAGATACAAGATTTTTCCACTTTATGCTGCCAGCGCGCGCATGGCATCCCTTTATATCTGCTTAGCGAACGCAATTCATACACCCCGCATGCGCAGTGAACGGTGTACATCCGATATACATCCGCCCTTGACCCCCTTTGTTTCCGTAAGAAATATGTGATGCATCCGCTTCGCCCGCCATGCTTCCGCTCTTTCCGCTATGCGTCCGCTTTGAAAACCTTATATACGAGATGCATACGCTTACATCCTTTCTACTTCCGTACTACTAACGATGTATAGACGTTCCATGTACCTTATCTTTCCTACCACTTTCCGTTTTCAGCTGTAGCGGATGTTAGTTGCGAGGATGTCCAGAGGATACAGAGAGGACACAGTGGGTGTTTAACGGATGATAACGGACATTAAACGTTTGTTGCTCGTTTATGTCGAGCATTTACATCGTACACGGCAGAAAGTTCATCCGTTATAAAAGTTTTGTGCAGCTCAAAACTTTTTGCGCTGATGAAATCAAAGTGAACGGATGCTCGATGGATAGGGCGTATGAAACACGTATGCAATGAGTACACAACGGATGCATAGCGTTTTCAAACAGAGGTCACGTTTTGTTCCCCGTTTTACATCCTCTTTGCATCCGTAAGTGCCGTGGGACCGATCCTACAGTATGAGTCGAGCAGCGGTGTGTACAGACCTCCTGCTCTAGGTCTTCAACATCATCAATTGTTCTCCACTATTCGCAGTGAACGGCTTGCATCCGATATACATCCGCACGGGATCCTCTTTGTTTCCGTAAGGAGTACGTGGTGCATCTGCTTCACACGTTATGCTTCCGCTTCGAAACTATCCCCGAAAACCTATTCGGAGCTGTTATCCACTTCCATCCGCTTTCATCCCCTAGGCTTCCGATGAACATCCATTTAACATCCCCGCTACATACTTTCCACATTCGTTCTTTTCCGTTCTGTTTCCGCAAATTTTCGTCAATTTTGTCCAATTCTTGATCGGATGAGAACGGGTGGAGCCATCCCTAAACGTTTGCTCGTCCGCTGTCTCCTTTTTGCATACGTTTTGTGTTCATCGGCCACTGGGACAGGGCCTTTACCAAGATAACGATCCGTTAGAGTTTAACGGATCGTTAAAATAACTTTCACGAAATCTTAACTAAAGATAAATTCACAATTTTAGTAGTTACTTCAATTTTGATTAGCTAAACACTAGAACCAATCTAATAATATCCAATCAAATTACTAAAATTTGGATTTTATTTTAGTTTAAATTTCGTGAAACCGGCCCCTGGTCTGTAGCTAGCCCAAAATTGTTAGGGGGACAAATGCTTCTAGGGGCGCCGATGGGGCTTCTGTTTATCTTGCTTATAAACCGTCTAAGTTTACATTTAAGTAAAACGAGATTATCCTAGAATTCCAGTAAGAAAAACCCCTCTATCATGTTTTCTTATGGAAAAAAACCTACCTTAGAGGAATAATCCATTAGAGGTTTAAAGAAAAACGTTCAGAGGAATAACCCCAAATTCCCCTGTATTTATCTAAAGACCGTGAGTTATTCCGGGCATAGAAATAGAATGTACTCCAACGACTAACGAGATTAATCACTATAGGTTTATAATGGTGGATAAATAAAGATAGAGAGGTGTCGGGTTTTTGTTTAAGACAATACCACTCTTGCTGGCTTATTCTAACTACTGGATGTTTAAGTATCATACCTGTTGTGTAAATTATCCATTACATCCTATTTTACTTGTCCAGTGGGCTCGAAAATATGTTTAAATCCAAGTTGCATTGAAAGTGCTACGTGAGGCTTTTCAAACCATGTTACGGCATGTAGTTGAATTTTTCCAATTTTTTAAATTAAGTGTGTTAAGATGAAATTTGTATCATTTTTTAATTGAAATATTGTAAAAAAAAATACAAATTGTTAACCAGAATAAAGATTGGAACATATTATTCAGTTACAACAAGAGTGCATGGTATTGGGGCTTTAAGCTGGGCTTTAGAGTCCGTTATCTGTTTAACACTGGGATTAGTGGGCTGTAGCAAAAAAATGCGACCGATCCTGTCAGTGGTCGTCTCTTCAATGGCGATAGTCAGCCAGTCGACGTCAGGTGTTAGAACGTCAAATAACCCTAACAACAAGGGCGATAATCCGGACAGAAACTCGGAAAACGCTAAAATAATAAATGTAGTGAGCAAAATGGAGCAAAGCCCGACAACGAGAACATTCTGCAGTACGAAGGGCTAAAACTCTACTCTAATAGTAAATGCAGGAGGACTGCACTACACGCAAAACAAACAAACAAACAAAAAATCTACAAGATAAACCTGCGGACAAGACAGAAATAGACATTGCAAACACTAAACAATTATCAAATCAAATGAATGTTCCGACCATAATATAGGGATACAGACTTTACTTAGAAATGAAAACAAACAATCGGGAATATGACCTGGGCCCAGTTACTGAAACAATCTGTTAACTTTTAACGATCCGTTAACATTGAGTTAACGGGTCGTTAACTTTAACAGAGAGACAGGTTGTTACTGGAAGCTACGTTAATATAACGTTAACGTTAACTTGCCGTTATATTTACGACGCGATAAAACTATTGGCGACTGCAAATCGTCGACTGGTCTACGATCAAGTGGAACTAATCAGTTGTAACTATAATTGGGCGACACCCACCGCTCCTACGACTGGTGTGAGTCGGACGCAAACCAGTCGCCGTCCAGTTGTCTCCAGTTTTTCCGAGTCGCACATGTTTGACTCTTACGACTTGAGACAACTAGTTGTCTTTAGTCGCAAGCGACATAAGCGCACCTACAACTTGCTTAAGTCGGTGCCTCGCCGTCGTAGCCAACAGGATTCGATTATTTAGTCACTTGGTACCCAGGGGGCGGTAACAACCATGTAATGAGGCCATTTTGAAGGTCATCACCTTTCAGTCATGTGGTCAGTTGTGGCTCCGATTCTTCAACTGATGCCGGGCGAAATAAGCCCTCTTACGATTGCGATCAACTGGGTTCTCATGGATGCGTCCAGTCGTGGATAAAGTCATACATTAGATTACCAGTGTAATTTTTTATAGAACATTCTATAGGGATTTGCGATAAGGGGGGAGGGGGTATTCCATTTTCTATATAATTTCATTCTAAGTATTTTCCAGAATTTTGGGGGTCTGTAGATAATAATGACACCAAACATTCTGTAGTGCAAATCCAAAAATTTTTCGCACAGATGTATGCTAAAATTTCTAAAGGAAAAAAATAGTATTCTATAGTGTTTTTTGTAGTAAATGATCTTTTTGTCTTCAATTAATTTTTTGTGAACAGACAGCACAGTAAGATATCCCACTGTCTTCAGTTTTTTGTTAATACTAACTTCTATGAAGTTGTACATTGAATTAAACAAACTAAAATACAGTCAATCAGCAAACAGTCTTCTCTCGGATTAACTTTAATGAATCCGATAGCTAACAGATAATGACATTGACTTTCCCGCAACAGAAATAACTTTTACGAAATCTTAACTAAAGATGACATCACAATTTTAGTCGATACTTCAATTTTGATTGGCTAAGCACTAGAACCAATCTAATAATATCCAATCAATTTACTAAAATTCGGATTTTATTTTAGTTTAAATTTTGTGAAACCGGGCCCTGGTCTGTTGCTAGCCCAAAATTGTTAGGGGGACAAATGCTTCTAGGGGCGCCGACGGGGCTTCTGTTTATCTTGCTTATAAACCGTCTAAGTTTACATTTAAGTAAAACGAGATTATCCTAGAATTCCAGTAAGAAAAACCCCTCTATCATGTTTTCTTATGGAAAAAAAACCTACCTTAGAGGAATAATCCATTAGAGGTTTAAAGAAAAACGTTCAGAGGAATAACCCCAAATTCCCCTGTATTTATCTAAAGACCGTGAGTTATTCCGGGCATAGAAATAGAATGTACTCCAAAGACTAACGACATTAATCATTATAGGTTTATAATGGTGGATAAATAAAGATAGAGAGGTGTCGGGTTTTTGTTTAAGACAATAACACTCTTGCTGGCTTATTCTAACTACTGGATGTTTAAGTATCCTACCTGTTGTGTAAATTATCCATTACATCCTATTTTACTTGTCCAGTGGGCTCGAAAATATGTTTTAATCCAAGTTGCATTTGAAAGTGCTACGTAAGGCTTTTCAAACCCATGTTACGGCATGTAGTTGAATTTATCCAATTTTTAAAATAAGGTGTGTTAAGATGAAATTTGTATCATTTTTTAATTGAAATATTGTAAAAAAGTACAAATTGTTAACCAGAATAAAGATTGGAACATATTATTCAGTTACAACTAGAGTGGTATCGGGGCTTTAACCTGGGCTTTAGGCTCCGTTATCTGTTTAACGCTGGGACTAATGGGCTGTAGCATTAAGTCATACATTAGATTACCAGTGTAATTTTTTATAGAACATTCTATAGGGCTTTGCGATAAGGGGGGGGGAGGGGGTATTCCAGAATTTTGGGGGTCTGTAGATAACAAGAGTGGTATTGGGGCTTTAAAGAAATAGTGAAAACCCTGCGTGTAAACATAGTCTTATAGAATTAGATGAACCTTCGAAATAAATTCAATTAATATGAAAAACTAACATCCCAAATTCTAGAGCACTGGTAAAACTATTGTGTTTCTGTAAACCCAGTTAATAATTAATTCATCATGCCATACTTGATTTAACAATCATATTAGTCGTTGTGTTAGCTACTTGTCAGTCTGTCAGGCCAGAATTGAACAATATTCATAAAAGTGTTCTTGCCTCTGCATTATCTCGGAGAAACCTATTCAGATTTTCTTATGACGTAAGCTTTTGGGCAGTTATTATCAGAGCTGTCCAAATCTGTACTATTTACATAATATAATACATGAATTGCCAATTTGGAAAACAATGTGCATTGTTGGAGAGATGGGGAAAACTTACGAGGAGCGACCATTGCTTTGTATGGGATTTCTCTGACCAAATTTCCAAATTTCGAAAAATGCTGATTTTACGTTAATTTTAGTGATGGGTTATATTTCATATGATGTGATAGAGACACAGATAGTTGATGCACTAAAATTAACGTAAAATCGACGTTTTTCGAAATTTGATCAGAGAAATCCCATGCAAAGCAATGGTCGCTCCTCGTAAAGGTTTCCCCCTCTCTCCCACAATGCACATTGTTTTCCAACTTGGCGATTCATGTATACGGAGTTAATACATATATATAATAAGAGTTTAATAAAATGAGCATAAAAGGAACATAACAAATGATATCATGTAGTAAGCTTCTTGTAAAATCTGAAATATTTACTACCAACAAAAGGAATTTAATTTGATACATCAGATACCAAATATATACAGGTTAACTTAAGGATAAAAAGTCTATGTTAATACACAGGAAATAAATGTTACCATTTATTATGAAATACTGGGGGGTTACATTTTTTATTGCTTCTATATAAAGCATTTCATCGCTTCTTTAAAACATAATGCTGTTCAAAAAAAATGTATGCATGCAATTCGAGTCAAGGTAGGTTGGATTGTACCTAAAAAAAGTGTTGGCACCCTAAAACGTTTTTGAGAAGTCAGAAAATAGTGAAAATAATTATTTGCAATGCCTTTATTGTCCAGTATGGATTTTGAATATTTGATTGCGATCACGAATAAGACAACTATTGGTATGGAGGACTCGATCATGATAAGCCCAAGCTTAAAAGATGCCTAAATGGATTGGTAAATTTGCGAAAATATTTAACGATAGACGAAATTTTTTATTTCATTTAATATATAACAATGAGTGTCTCTAATCAACTTGGAGAGGAATTATATAGGCCCCTGTTTGTTGTTTAATCCAATTCATCTTTTTGGATAAAACATTGTTTAAACTAACTTGGAGTTTGTGGGCGTCGCTGTCCGGAAACAATGGCTCGTGTTGTAGCATTCATTACCTTGTACCACATAAAATTTAGTATACTGCTGTTATTTTATAAAGAATGATTGAAATGGGTTTGACTTGATGTCTTTAGGAAGATATAATGGATACAAAGTGTATAGCCGTCCGATGCAAATGTTCTTGAATGGGAATACATTTCGATTAAAAATGGTTCAAAGAATATGCCGCAACGTGATATATCACTTATATCTCAGTCGGGATCAGTCATTGAAAGCACAATTATTTGTATCGTAATATATAGATAACTTGTCTAAAATGGCATTTTAGCCTGTTTAGGAACTGCTCTATTAATGTTAAGTTTAGCTTGTTTGGCTGAATCACCGTCACTTCTGTTGTATGGACGGTGCAAATTATCTCTACAAAGTGTAACCCCAAAACCAGGTCGATCAGGAAGATCAATGAATCCATTTTCTGGCAATGGTTCATCGGTAAAGATTCCACCAAAGTAGGGAACAATAGTATCTGCTTTAGGACTTAGGTTGATATATTCAGCAAGCGGACAATTTGAGAATGCACATTGGAGATGGTAAGAATAGATACTTGAACCATGGGGAATGACAAGAATATCCTCAGCAGATGCCATAGCTACAACTCGCCTCGCTTCGGTTATTCCACCTAGCCACGTAATATCCGGTTGAATTATGTCCACACATCTTGAACTCAACAGTTGTTTAAAACCGTAGCGGCTGTACTCATGTTCACCGGTTGTTAGAAGAACATTAGAACCCCTCAGTGCTTCCCGCACGTTGTTGTAACCAGCATAATTATCAGGTGGGAGATATTCTTCAATCCATTTCAATCCGAAAGGTTCTAAAGCTTTAGCTAGTTTTACTGTGTAAGGTACGGTCAGGGCCATGTAACAGTCCAGACTCAATGGAAAGGAATCGCCGACCGTTTCTCTCCACTTTCTGAAAAATTCAACATTTTTCCTGAAGCCTTCATCACCCTCAGCTGGTCCATGTGGACATGGAATTTTTGCACCTACAAACCCAAACTTTTTAGCTAAATCTGGCCTGGCCGTTGTCGAATAAACTGGTAGACGATCTTTGGTCTTTCCACCGAGTAAAGCATAAACTGGTTCCTTGCGTATTTTGCCCAACAAATCCCAGATAGCAATATCCACAGCACTGATCACTTGCAGTGGTAGTCCCTTTCTTCCATAATTCAGTGTAGCACGAAACATCTGATCCCACATTAACTCAACATTCCGCGGATCCTGTCCTTCTACGAACCGACTAAGGTGCTTTTCAGCTATGTAGCATCCTGGCTCTCCACCTATTGTGACTCCTACACCAATATTACCATCATCAGACTCTACTTCTACAATCAAAGTACCTAGAGCATTGATTCCCCAGGATTTCCTTGTTTCGGCATACTGTGGATAACCAGACATTGGGTTGGCAATAGGCGTGCCAGCTCCATTTATCCAATGTTCGTCATCTACATCATGACAATCTGCTCCTTGATCTCCACTGGAACCCTTTACAGTATATGCTCGTAGAGATTTGATGAAGGGAAACTTTTCGACGTGTTCTCCAGACATTTTAGATATCCTTCGATGCGAAAACTTAATTAGTTATCATTTGGTTATGTTGTCTCCTTGACCTATACACTGTACATAATCAGCGGCTTTCAGTCGAGATAAAATTGATAACAAATTAGGTTATATGGTAATATATGAAAGTCGGATAGTTGACGAACATAATACAAGGGCGAGTGCAAACTTGTATATAAACATGAAGGCTGGCTCGGTAAATGCGAAATGAAATGAAAGGGGGTTTAACGTCCTACTGTTCTGCTCCGGCTGAGCTAATGAAGACAGCTGTAAATAATATACTGTCTCGCTAACCAGAAGGTTTCGGTACAGGAAGGAGTGGGGCGACAAACCAAGCTCCCCGTTGATGGTTCGATTTCGAAGAATAGTTGAGGCGGAAAGCCCGTTGTCCGGGTAAAATGTCTGTAATAGCAGACTAAATGGTGTGTGAATGTCTCAATTAAGTCTGTTGGTGCAGAAAAGTGGGACGTTAAACCTAATTTCATTTAAAACATGTAATAAGGGTGACAAGGTTATCGCTTTAGCGGATAATTTAAGTACAATCACATACGGGAATTTAGCAATGTCCGCATATGATATTATCTTCACTTTATCTTTGGTGGTTATGTTTGCCTTTTAGTCATAAACGTAAGCCCGTCTTCAGTACTCCGGTTGGAAAGTCAGACGTTAAATTCCAGTTTATTTTCTTCATCAACACAAACGGAAAGCATTTGTGTCCAACTTTCTTCAGGAAAAGTAATCTATATACATATCACTGGAGTCTTGTTAAATCACCCTTTTTTAATCGATGGATTTGCTTTTTAGGCAACGATTTTGACTAAAAGTTATGCCCGTTTAGGTCAACAGCCATTTTTAAAGAAGCCGCTGGACTATTTTGATCGACCTCTTTGAAATCGGATTGAATCCCAGTCGAGATATTTTCTAATGTTGATATTTTGAATTTGTTTACTTAATTACGTTTTACATAACCCACCTGGATACATTTTGGTGCGGATTAAAACGTCGAAAATTTGAATGGATATGCATAGAATTGAAAGAAGACTTTTATAAAAAAAAAAGTACGAAACTTTTGGGGTCGCGGACTGAATTTGTAGCTGTGGTGGTATCTTCCCCGGCTCTGTTGAACATTTTGTTAGGTTTCAATTTACATTTGAAAAAATAACACATAAAACAAAAAGTTTCTTTACTTTCAAAAATATAGTATTTATACATTTTATATAAACAGATCACAGTTATTTTATTGTACATGATATCTTTATACTAATATTATTACAATCCTTAATATAGCCCAACATATCCCGTCCTCAACCCACCACAGGCCCGTCAAATTGACCAATAGTATTATAAAATCAATAAATATTATGTGGTGTGACGTGACAAGGAGTGGGGTCACCTGTCTAACCTCGTCGGTTTTCTCTGGGTCCCCCGGTTTCCTCCCACTGCTAAAGACCCCTACGCGCCAGCGAATTATTGAAATAAAATTAAACCATATACCCGGTATATATGTTAGTCCAGAAATGACCTAGTTTGTGTCGAGTGGACGTTAAACCCACCCTCTCTCTCTCTCCCTCTCTCTCTCTCTCTCTCTCTCTCTCTCCCTCTCCTTGCGTTTTGATATTCATATTCCCGGGACAGTGTTCCAACCCACACACTGACAGTAAGACAGTTCTGACTAGTTTTTCTTACTTGATTAATTCTTTGAATTGTTCCGTTCTCTAAATGCCTCTTACTTGATTTATTCTTTGAATATTTCATGTATTCCGATTAATTCTATTCAAATGTTCCGAAACCCCCAACCATTGAACAAATCTTTGGTCATATCAAATTGGACAATCATTCGGCATAATCACAGGTACCTGGGACGGATAGTAGTCTGATAAAGGTCATCGCCATTGGCCTCTACAAAACGTATTTTCAGTCTATCAGAGTTAGCATCTATAAAACAGAACCCCCCCTTACTGTCCTCATCGCCATAGTGGAACTTAGAGGAATTATCGGGAACTTTCGCTTTATTGTCTGTATTACTATCAACGTAACATGCAGCACCAGAAACAATAAAATCTACAGGTACGTTATCTTTACTCGTCTTTAAATGCTGTGGAAAAAATAAAATTTTATTATGTATATATCATTAACAGCAATCTCTGTAAAAGTTGACCACTTTAAAAATGTGGCGCCCTTTAATCATTTTACAAACCTATTTACACTACGTAGGACATTTTAACTACATATAATTTAAACACCTTTATTTATTTCCATGCTAAAAAAATGTTTTAGAATTTTTTTTCACAATCAGTGATTGTAGCGGCCTATAGCAAATATTCACTGCTGATTAGTGCGGATTTGCAGGTCTAGTGTCTAAACCTTATCCCAATTAAATAAACAGTCAGCCATTCAGTGAAAATAACAATCCTATTATAAACTGGAATTAATTGAACCATTTGAAAGTCACAGCAAGGAGGACTGCAAATAGTAAACAACCACCGGAACCGTGTTCTGTTATTGACAGTTCAATTTGTGAAATGAAATGGGGTTAACGTCCTACTGTTCTGTTTCTTTACATGAAATGAAATGGGGTTTAACATCCTACTGTTCTGCTCTTAAACTGGGCTAATGAAGTGGGCATACGTCATACGGTATGCTATGAGGAAAATTGTGCCCAGACAGCGGCGCTGAAGCCTTCTCTTATATCGAATTCCAACTACCAAGGGATATACAGCGCTAAACTTACTCCAAATGTGTATGTTTACTATAGTGACCAGTGAGCGTGTCGAACCAACTACGTCACTTCGGGTATTAATAAAAATTAATTTCCCGCTTACAAATTATTTTTTGCATATGTTATAGGAGGGATTATTTTTAAATATATAGGGCTAGGGTTCGGATTAGCTATAGCCCTGTTTACATCTTGTCTCCTTTGACCAATCTTGAAGTTGGCCTTATCAAATAGATCTAACCGATCGGGAGCTTCCGTGTCATTGCCCCGGATAAAATTCGTCTTCTGTCATAAAAATAAATTAAGATTGTTCTTGCACAATGGTCTGACTGTTAAAATTAATTAACGTAGAAGTACAGTAGCATCACAACTAAATTCATATTACTAACACTTTGTGCACTTCATATAACATTTATTTTTGGGCCGGTTTTTTTAACCCAGGCGCATAAAGGGATGCGTTCTTTTTTTGTGTGTGTTAGCATTAAGGTGGTAACTTGTACACTACAGTAGTGTAGATTTAAATTCAGAACAAAATATAATTTTCATTGTTGGTTTTGGAACATTTGAATCAATAAACCTTTCAAAATAATATATTCATATCAGAATTGACAATTTAAGTTAAACATGCATTATGCAAGAACTAAATCTTCCTATTGCAGGCCTTATTTGGGCCTGAAATGTTTTCTAAAGTATTAATTAGACATTGATGGCATCAGATTTCTCCGATATTAAACAGATTAAAAGGTTTCAGCGATACTTTGACTTAGCTTCGATCAACCAGGACCGTGATTGAAATTATTGCACAAGTCTGTTAAAGCTTCAAAGGCCAATATTTTCGCTTGCAGTAGAGTCATTTGAATGAAATTTTCAAATTATTCATTTTACATCATCTGCTTTCGAACTATTATAGCACGAATGGCTATTTCTTATCTATATCTTACATAATGCCCCTTTAAGTAAGTAACATAATAAGCATGTTTTCTTATCGGGGGTGGTGGATGGACGAATGGTTAGGACGTGCGCGCTGTATCATAAAGAAATCCTGTCATTGAGCCAACTGGCGTGGTTTCGAATCACCGGTTATACGTGACAAGGAGTATGGTCGCCTGTCCAGCCTCGTGGGTTTTCTCTGGGTCCTCTGCTTTCCCCACTGTTAAAAACCCCTACGCGCAAGCGAATTATTGAAATAAAATTAAACCATATGTTGTGTCGAGTGGACTTAAACCACAGTTTCCCCTCTCTCTCTCTCTCTCTCTCTCTCTCTCTTCTGCTGTTTAAACGACTTACTAGTTGCTTTAGCTGCTTATTGGGCTAATCATCTTGACCTGAGAAAGTATATACTGCACATGGGGGATTCCGGAATAATGAACACTGGTCTACATGTACAGAATGATGTACACTTAGTTAAGTATGTATTAATAGTATGCTAAATTATAATAAAACTTCAACCTACCTGTAAGACAAGATGTACAATGTTAGTTAAGTATAGAACGTACCTGTAATGAATGATCATGTCCACAGAAATAACCATTAGCTCTATATTTATACAGTAATGGTAGTAATTTATCTACTAAACACTCTTGTCCACCATGCCAGCCTATAGAATAAATAGGATGATGACCTGCGGTGATTAGATATTTGGCACTGAAAAAGAAAACAAGCGATTGACATACACGATACGCCCAAAGTTTGCAAGAGAAAGACAGCGAACTTAGAAATGCTTAAAACCAAATTTCGGAAAAGGAATGTCCGATGCGCACCAACCAAGATTTTTATATCCTGAACAAATTTAGGTTCCATCTAGAGGGTGCACAAATTCTGTACATATTTCACATTTTGCGTAAACGGCAGGGTCCCTAACCCCAGGAAGCATGCACATTGCACACAAAAATCGATCTCATACAAGTGATCCTCATTTTTTTCTCTTAAGTTTTAGAGAGGCCAAAAACTTGGAATGACATGATTTGCAACTATTTGCTTAAAGGAGATGGGTCATTTATTGGGGTATTAAGGTCCTATGTCAACGAAAATCGAACTCTTTAGAATACTCAATATAATACTCAATGAAGTTACGGTCCGATGTGTGCCAACATGGAACATCGAGATCTTTGTAATATAAATAAGCATATATAAACTAAAACCACGGTTTTCCTACAAATAATCCAAAAGTGTGATATCCGAAATCTTTAGGATATAAACTTGTTTTGAATTAAAATTTGGATAAAAAAATTAAATTTGACCTGTAGACTGAGGGATATATGGAAGACCAAATGGGACAATATTCATGATTCTTGTTTCTACATTCCAGTTTGAACATTTTAGACACGAACGCAACATTCTTAACTAATGATTCTTGTTTCTACATTCTTATGTCAACATTTCATGCTTAAAATCAACATTTGAACAACACATTGACTTTATGTTTCATTTTCGGCGTTTTATCGGTAAAACACAGCATAATTATCATCGACACACGCGTAGGTCTAATTCGTAAACATATGAAAAAGTAAACAAATAACAGCAAATATCTAAGAAAGGCCTTTGTCCTAATTTTTCTAGATCTTTAAATTATAGAAGTTATTTGTATTGTTATTATACATGTATATCAAGCTTAATTTATGTTTCATGCAATTAATTACTGTCAACACAACAGTGCCCCACTTTCACTCGTAGAAAAGTCTACTTTTGATTTCTAATCTATAGTCTGTATCAAAGTTGTACACATGCACTAACGCCCTCTGGTGTAATAATGATGATAATTCATTGTATTTTTCTGGACATTTTCATTTCAAGATTTTAACTTCAAGACTTTTTGAAACGTAGAAAATATTTTCATAAGAGTTCAAATTCCAGATTTGTTTTTAGATACTTTCAGGAACCAATAAATTGATTTCTTTGTGGTGTTAATTTAATAAATTATTTTTTAATTTTAATATTAATGATATATAAAAGTTACCGATAAAACGCCGAAAATGAAACATAAAGTCATTTTTTGTTTAAAATGTTGATTTTGTGCATGAAATGTTGACATAAGAATGTAGAACCAAGAATCATAAGTTTAGAATGTTGCGTTCGTGTCTAGAATGTTCAAACTGGAATGAGAAACAAGAATCGTGAATATTGTCCCATTTGGTCTTCCATAGAGGGAGAGGGAGGCGGCCTTATACGTCCACGTGAAAATCTTAAATAGCTGTCAACATCTCTAATAAAATCGCGTATCCTCGGAACACAAATACATGTATACTATATAAAAGAGGCAATAGAAGGACATGTACTGGATTGAAAAAAAGAAATCGTCCAAGAATTAAGACTTTATTTTTCAAAATATTTGCACTTTAAACCTTTTTAACGTGTCTGCGGTTCCTGAAAAGCCTACAGGTTTCCCTCTCAGTTTTTTTTTCATAGACAGAAACGTAGCAACTAAAATCAGATTTCCGCGAGGATTTTTCTTAATGATTTAAATCCGAAACTTTGCGATCCAAGCCACTGAGAAATTGCACTAAATTGAATAGGGGTCTGCTGCTATCAACAATACAGTAAAATAAACCAAGGGCATAATTTCGATCAAAGACACCCCCCCCCCCCACGAAGAATCAATAATAACGTATACGCAGTTTCGTGCACCCCACGTGAAGCCAATGTCATACACTAATAGACAACTAAGGTGGTATGATTTCGTCATATGTATTTGTAGAGACCATAAAGAATCCGCTCGAGGTTCTGGCAAGACTTAAGAATACGGCCACTTCTCGCATGGATCGCATAATACACGCTGAAAATTATTTGGTAAATATGAATAGAACTGAACTTACTCGCTGTTTCTGAGATTTCTTTCAATCCATTCCCATTGATTGTCAATCTCTGTTCTATCATCAGTTTCACATAACAACACTGTATCTATCATCAGTATATCAATGGTATCAGATGTTCCAGGTATATTAAAAGATAGTAGATAATACAGATCGGGAAAATTCCTATATTACAGAAGAAAAAACACTCAATTAATTCATAATTTCGAAGTATTATAGAAAGATCTAAGATAATAATCCAAACTGGGAATACAGCGTGGATAAAATGAATACCCTAATTAAATCAGATGACACTATTCAAAAACAGAGCCGTGACGTGAGTACGTCTGTTTCCCAGTAGGTTAAATGGACACCTGCATCGCGATTTATTTGATATTTTTCCATCTCTCTAATACTATATATGTTGATATTCTAACTGTTCAAACAGATTCCAGACGTACATTCTATACAATGGCATAGCGCCAGCTGGGTTTAAATTGCTAATAAGGAAAGGCGTTCTCATATCTTTCGATTCGATTTTTTTTTTAAACCTTTTAGGAGCATCTGTCACTGGGTAGCATGTCCACGGGTTCAATGGTCTCTGTTCAATAAATTATTCAAAAGGAAGGTCGTTAGGGTTTTAGGGTGTGTCAAATAAGACGTTCAAATAATTACCATCGTTTCGATACTTTTGTGTAGGCAATCTGTGCTGAAACGTTGCCATGGTAATCATGATTACCTGCTATAAGGTACCAAGGTATATTTATAGCGGCACTTGAATAAACATTTTCAAATGTATCCTGCAATGTAGATAAAAGTGTTGAAAATATAGTAATATACAAACTTGTTCTATTTAAAAACTCACTGAAATCTTGTTCATAACACAGTCACCGTCTAAACGTTCTATGTAATCTTATGCTGTGTGGAAAATCAAAACACAGATTATAATTTATTCGTTTCGTTATTTATAGTTCAAAATTTAGCGTCTGTTGTGTACACTACAATGGATAAATGCCTCCTCGCATATACATTATTTACACTTAAATAAAAGTCACATCTGGAAACCACGGTGGCTCGATGAATATGGCTTGGGATCACTATCTAGGATAATTAGCGTTCCCGGTGCTGGCTGAGAAATTTCCCGAGGATTTCCAAAGCGGGTCTGACAAGGAAAGTTATCTAGTCATTCGGATGGGATTATAAACTGAGGTGCCCATTAGCAGCCATTGACAGTTGGAATTCGTAGAAACACAAGATCTCCCTCACAGCACACCGCACAACGTGTGAGTTCCTTCATTGGTCCAGATGGTGCAGAAAAGCATAGCCACGTGATCCCCCGAAAAGCATAGCGCTAAATCCAATTTAATTTCAGATATTCATTCAACAAGGAAATCATGTTTTGATGATTGTCGGTGTTGTACATGGGAGACAACTCTATTAAACAGTTCTTGTTTTAGAAAATCTCTTGTGAATGAAATGTGGTTTTACGTCATATTTGCCTGGACAGCGGTGCTACGTATAGCCTACTTATATTTCAAAAGTGATCCTATACGTGCGCGCCATTGTGTACACAAGCCCCTGGATTGTCATCCCAGCATGCAACTACTGACAAGGGGAGACCACAATGGAGAGACAGAGACGAATAGGGTTAAACGTCCACTTGAGACAAACTAGGTCATTTCAGGACTAACATATGATTTAATTTTATTTCAATGATTCGCTTGCGCGTAGGGGTCTTTAGCAGTGGGAGGAAACCGCACGACCCGGAGAAAACCCACGAGGTTGGACATGCGATCCTACTCCTTGCCACGTACAACCGGGGATTCGAAACCAGTTGACTCATAGACAGGCTTTGCGATACAACACGCACGTGCTAACCATTCGGTCAACCAACCCACCAGACCACAATTGAAAATACAGAGGAACCTACTCGACCAACACCGGGGTCCTCCTGGTTAGCGAGCCACCGCCTTAGGCCTAATCACTGAGCCACTGCGACTGCGCTATGTAATGGTAGAATAGTATTATGTATCATCTATAACGTATAAAAAATCAAGTTTGAATATAATATAGGTTTTACCTGAAATCGAGGATCATTGACTGTTTTTACTCCATCAAAATAGAAATTATCACCCAGAGCCAATACAAATTCTGGATGTTCCTTTTCAGCTAGTAGTTCCATCTGCCTTGCTGTGCTAACTTCAGCTTCCGTGGTGTAGGGAAACTCGTCTGTGCCTCCCCAGTCCCCAATCATTAAGAATTTGAGACTATGAGAGTTAGCACCGGTTATCAAGTATCCTTTAAAAATAAGAAAACGATATTTGAAAGCAAGTATCTTTAAAGGCTTTATGGATAACGATCACTAGGTTTATTAAGTTGACCTTTTAAATGAGGGTACTCTCACTGTTATCAGGCATAATATGGTCAATGAGCTGAGTGTGGCGTCATCATGACCATCTATGAATTGTGACGTTACGATACGCGCAGATACGTTCGGATACGTTTCGATGCGATCAACATGATTGCTACGACTGGCCTCAATATATGATTAGGCCTGATGGAATTAGCACGATTACTCCACGAGTAAAACCACGATTTCAATTCTAGCACCAATCGCGATAGTGGGGACCTAGCAATACGGCACCTGTAGGGACTAATCTGTCCCAGGCGTCTAGACTGATGAAAAACATAGAAAATCTGTAGTTTTATTTATTTATAACTTGTATAATATTTATAAATCCCTGTGTATATTTACAATTAGAAATATATACCAAATTGTGTAATATTATTAGACTCAATTAAAGGCCCAATAACACTGTATGTCCCAATAATTATTCTGGTCAACAAATTGCACTATCTTACAATATTCCAATTAATTGATGATACAAATTTCATCTTAACACATCGAATTTTAAAAAATGGAAAAATTCAACTACATGGTTTGAAAAGCTTTACGTAAACCTTTTCAAGTCTAACATAATGCTATTTTGTTCTGGACCTGTCAAGCCAGCAAGAGTGTTATTGTCCCTTTAAGGTACGGTACTGTGAAGGTTTCCCATACCATACTTTTAATACTACTACACCAAACAAAAGCTTATACTGGATGTATTCATGATTCCTTATGGCATGAATATATTATGGATTAAATATGGGGGAGAAACACAACTTAACGCAAGTAAAAATCTTTCGAGCATAGGTATTTTTCCATTAACAAATGTGGGTAAAATGTTAAAAAAAACCACCTAAATTTGTCCACGAAATCACTTCGAATTGTAGTCTAACGCTATTTGTAATTTAACGCCATATGGGATATTAAAGAATTGGATCAATTTATCATGAATAAATACAATACATGTACTTTTCTAAATGTATTCAATGTTCAAGAAATCAAAAGAAATCGGGCATAAATTGATTTAAATATTCTGGTCAAAAAATATGTTATTGTTATACAAATCTATATTTTGTAATAAACTTTGACAATGGTTGAATAATCGCACTACAATGACGGTATTGATTTTAATCAAAATCCACTGGAAAACAAGAAACACTGTGACTTTTTGTGCTCACCAAGCTAATAGTAATAATACAGCAGACGAGACAACAGCCTTTCCACTTACACGTCATTGAATTCAATTTGTCAACGATCAAATAGAGCTCTTGACATGCATTTGATGTCAGGCATTGAAACGAACCGGGGTTTTTTTACAGCTTTTGGAGGAATGGTCTTTCACATAATCATGGTGGTGTGATGTATTGCCCCATTATATATATTTGAGTACTGTCCCTTTAATGTATTAATTATATTCGAGAGAGAGAGAGCAACTGGGATTTAACTCGACACAAACAGGGTCGTTTCGGGACTGACACATTGTTCATTTTTATTCTAATAATTCGCTTGATTTCTGCGTATTGTGTCTTGTCCGTAGATTTGTTTTGAGAAAGAGAGAGGGGGGGGGGGGGTTACGTCCAATTGAAACAAACTATATACTTCAGGACTAACACATGGTTCAATTGTATCTAATAATTCGCTAGCGCGTAGGGATGAAACCGGAGGACCCCGAAAAACCCACAAGGTTGGGCAGGCGACCTTACCCCTTTCCACGTACAACCGGTGAATCGTAACATTGTCAGTTTACTCAATGACAGACCTTGTGATTTAACCCGCTCGTGTTAACCACTCGGCTATCCAACCCCCCCCCCCCCCCCCGCCCCCACTCTTGTTGTGTGTGAGTTTTAGTTTGAGGTAGGATATTTAAGAAGTTATTTTGGATTGGTTAGTTGCTGTTGAAGAAAGACTCTAGAAAAAAAATCCTCGAAAGAAAAAAATCGGCCTACCGACCTCGTTTTTTTTTTTCTCTTCCTCGGGATGTTTTCTTCATCCCTCCTTTTCCTGCACAATACTGGATCTTCAAAACTGTACAAAATATTTGAATAAAAGGATTGTGGGTTAAGTTTTATATCAAAATATTTTGTACGATTTTGAAGATCCAGTATTGTGCCCTTTCCCCAGCATAACCGGAGTCCAGTGCTTTATCCTACACGGAAGTGACATGTATAATGTCTATTACATGTAATTTTAAATATGTTTGTGAAAGTCCTAGGTGGATATTTCTGGTCGTCGTGACAAATGATATCTTAGTGACGTAATAACCTTCTTGTCTTTGAATGGCATACGGTAGTTTTGGAGACGTGTATTGTCTTGTCTTTGTGACAAATTGGCGGCATTGTATATAGCGCCAAACTGACATTGGGTCTGGGCGACGGACATTAGGTATTAAATGATGACAATATTTAACTGGGGTACGTAAGAATTTGGTATTTTTGCCGTATATAGTGTGCTGTATAATTTTAAGATATATATTTATATATATCATGGGGTGAAAAGGTATACTAATATGTAAATTGACGGCAGAAAATTGTAGAATGTTTTAATTATGTAATTTTCTGCCCCGATGCTGTGGAATAAAATTTCCCAACAAATCAAATCCAGTAGACGTGGTACAAGGGTTAATCAGCGAACTGGATGTATTAGATGTGTTGTTGACGTTTGGGAAAGTAGGACGAAGGTGAATGTGTAGGGAGTGAAGTGCTGTAAAGGGATAGTTAGATGTATTATGAATGGTTAGACTGGCTGTGGTGTTACGGTGAAATAATATGCCGCAACCGTAACACCACAGCTTTATGATTTGTTAGACAGGAGTGATGTAATGGGTATCACCAACTGGGTATGCAACGTCGCAACGTAGTCGTGAAATATATATTGTGGGGGGAAGGGCGGAAACTAAAAAAAAAATACAATGTTGACAGTATGTGCCAGGCATGAGGCTGCGCAGACCGAGCGCCAGCTCGATAGGGAGAGTAAATTTCAGTTTTCTGTAAGATGTCAAAACACTATTTTGGCATTGTTTGCGGGGTTAAACCTAAAAATCACGTTAATACATCTATTGCACGATATTGTGATTGCACGTGTAAAAGGTTATTCGGGGTTAACGACGTATTCAATAACCAATGAAGTCGTGTTGAATCAACCGTGTTTTGATTTATAGACGCTTCGATTGGTGTTTTTATCATCTATCCCCGATTAACGTTTGACATGCCATGAACGTGAAATAGGTCTATACAATGTGTATCATGTTTAAGTCAGGGTGTGCCGTATTCCGACGTTTTTAATGACTGTTACATATGTTAATATAAAAATTGTACACAAAACTCGTCCATATTATTGTTTGTGGGCGGTTTACTACTCAGTGATAATCCTGCGCCGCAAAAAGAGGTCTCGCCTTTTATTATTAGTATAATGACTTCCTCGTGTGCGGCAGGTTAGTTTGCTTCTAAACACACTGTTTCCGTTCCAAATAATACAAAAGTTATTTTTTACCAGATGACCATGGTTCTTATCACCGAGACTAGATAATTTATCTCGATGTAAGGATATAGCTATGGATAAGTTCGTACAAGGTCAATAAATCCGCGGTCACACTGTTGAGAAAATAAACCCATGGGTTTGTTTACTAGCAAATCGAGCGTGAAACAACTCAGTTTATACTGAACAATTTTTCAGTGATATGTATAAACTGTCTTCACACATTCGGTTTATAATTAGCGATACACAGGTACAGTGGCAAATGTTCTACTTCACAGAATGTTACCTCCGAACTACCTCCGCACGAAATCCTCGATTATGGTACTTGTGAAAGAAAAAGAAATAGTACCTGTGCTCATGCCAATAAAAGAAACCTAAGAGTTCGGGCATAAAAATGCCCGAACGTACCAGGCGTCAGGTCATCTAGCTCAAACTATGCAGTATTTAAGAAAAACCTTAAAACTGAACTTTTAAATCAAGCTTTTAAATAATGTGTAAATCGTGTTTAAAATGCTTTTTTCATGTTATGATTTTATTTGCTAATTAACTCTTAAATTTATATATATATTTTAAATATTTGAATAATTTTAACCCTTGTATTGTATATTTTTTAAGTAATTGTTTAAATCGTATATGTTTTTTTAAAGATAATTATAAATTTAATATATATTTAAAATCGTATATTTATAAATTTAATATATTTATACAGTGGTTCCTGATGATTAACTTTGTCGGAAAAAAATTATATGTGTACATGTATTTTGTATTTGTATACATTTCTTGCTTTTTTTGTTTCCGATAATAAACTATGTTAACTGTCTGTTTTTGTCTTGTGATAGCCGATAGGAAATATGTGGCTACAAAGGTGACCGTTTGTAAAGAACTGGGGAAAGTAATTAAAAATCAAAATATGAACCATGGTATATTTATCTAAGAAAGTTATTAAATTCTACACATATTATTATATTAAATACTTGTACATAATCAAGCCGCATTTTTGGAAAGGGGTGGGATATATCTAAAACGATTAAATATCAATTATAGACTCGAAAAACTTACCTAAATTTATATATATTAAGTATATTACTAAATTGAATGTGTTCTTCATGCTTGCATATCTAGTACGAATGGGTTTCTTTGTGCCATGCTTTCCACCAATATTCACCATAAAAAAAACCGCTGGATTGTAATTTGAACTCACTTCAAATACAGAAAGTTGATTGATCTATTTTGTACAGAACAATACTTTACAAAATCTTTTAAGTGAATGAGTTACTAAGAAATGTACGGGGCGTTGAATCTGAAATCAATAAAATTGTTATTAAATCAACATGTGTGTAGAAAGTCTGCATGTATTAACCAGGGAAAAGAGAGCTACATACAAAGAAATTTCACGTCCATTCGACACAAGCTACAATATGTTAGGAATGAAATCTGGCCCCGAGTTCACAAAACATTCTCAACTTTCAATCACTGTTTATGTGAAATATCTCTGATCCAGAAACACAAAAAGTTTACACATAGTTTCTTATTGATCTATAATGTATTTGATACATAAACATAACAAAAGTTTTTTAAAGGACTTTATTTTTGATAAAAAAAAGGCAAATATATTGAGTTAATTCTTAACTTAAGTCTGAGAATGCTTTGTGAACTCAGGCTCAGGGCATGGTAATAGTCTATGGAAGACCAAATGAGACAATATTTATGATTCTTGTTTCTATATTCCAGTTTGAACATTTTAGACACGAACGCAACATTCTTAACTAATGATTCTTGTTTCTACATTCTTATGTCAACATTTTATGCACAAAATTGACTTTATGTTTTATTTTCGGCGTTTTATCGGTAACTTTTATATATCATTATATATTAAAATTAAAAATTATTTCTTAATTTTACACGACAAAGAAATCAGTTCATTGGTTTCTAAAAGTATCTGAAAAAAATCTGGAATTTGAACTCTTATGAAAATATTTTCTACGTTTCAAAAAGTCTTGAAGTTAAAATCTTGAAATCAAAATGTTCAGAAAATATAATGATGATCAAGGCTTGTCAGAAATTTCAATGCTTAGTTCTCGATTCATAGTGGATCAATTTGAATGAAATTTTCAGCAAATTGCCTTTACATTATCTAGTTTTTAACTGTTATAGTGAGAGCTGCCAACTCCGTATCTAATCTCCTATAATGTTTCTTTAATGTAAAACTGTCGACTTTTCGGATAGGAATCGTGGAACAAGCTTTATTTTGAAGGTATGTTGACATTATTTCTAAGTCGGTCTTCATGGTATGTGACGCCATCATTTAAAAGGTAGCCATTTTGCGATAATATTCCAACTTAAATTTTCTTTTCAACTTATTTATAATATTATTATCAAAATATGAACTGTCATTTGGCACTGCCTTATTATTGACAGGGGTCATGACTTTATTTCAGAATTTATTTTAAATCACTTCATGACGATATTTCCAAGATGGCGGCAACTTTTGGTGCGAAATGGGATGATGTGCATATATTGATTAAGTAGTAGTGTTTGGTGTCAATAGATATGTTTTCGGGGTCGCTGATTTTATTTCTGACATTTACAACATTGTATAATGATCACCATGTTTACATACTTAGCATATTTCTAAGATGGCGGTCATTTTTGGTGGGGAAATGGGATAATGTCCAGATTTTGATTTAGTAGTAGTGTTTGGTGTCCATGTATATATTTACGGGGGCGAAGATCCCATTTGTGAAATTTGCAATCTTGCAAAATTATCACATTCTCATATATCTAGCATATTTCCAATATTGCTTGTGATGGGGAAATATGACGATGTTCGGAATTTGATAATGTAGTCACCTTTGCTGTCAATATATATGTTTTTAGAGGCGCAAATTCGATTTGTGCCATACGCAAATGCGTAAAATGATGGTATGTTTACCAATTTAGCATATTTCTAAGCTGGCGAGACTTTCAGTGTATGGTGTCCGTCAGTTATACAAATGATTAAAACACGCCACTGGCTTCCAGGAACAAGTTACAAGCTAGCTAACACATAGCAGAATTGGATTCAGAAACCTTTTCAATAATGCGCTTAGAAAACGTTGTGCCACAAACGGCGACCATCCTGGAAATATGTTTGTGAGAACATATCGAACATGCAAATGCTTATGGTAACAGGCGGTGTTTTCTAATCCAAAATCGATGATACTCGTGTTAACAACGCATATGGTGGATATATATTGACTAACGGGTATCGTAGTCGTGTATTGTGACCCCCGTAGTATGCGGTCACTGGAATCCAGCCGCTTTTTATAACCAGGAAAATGGCGGAACTGTTCGGATGAATGGGATGAAATAAAATCAAGTACGAACAACCCAAACCATAAGACAAAATTCGAAGTCCTAAAAAAACGGTGTAGGCAAAAAAAATAGTGCAATCAGATAGACTGACGAGATTGGACAAAAAGCCTATATATCTTGTTTAACAATTTCAACCTTAAAATAATAAAAAATAAAATAATGACAGGTAGTAACCAAATTCTTTAACAACCGATACTTCATTGGATTTATTTTACCAAGTCTATCAAATAATTCATATAAGTTCACAAGGTGAGATTGAAGGTGTATCAAGAATATAAGATATAACCCATTGTAGTAGACAAGGCGTATACCTTTAAAGGAAAAATTTATCAATATCCTTTCGCGTCGCTCAATTATAGCTGGGACGCAATCTGATTAAAACGAAGATCCTGTCTTTTCATTTTTTATAGTGTTTACATTAAAATAGTTATCATTGACGTGTTCTGAATGATGTGAGAGATTAGCAAATGTTACGGCGAGCTTTAGGCGTGTTTTGTACGGTCTGTAGGTATTGTAATCCACTGATTGGTTAATCGAATGTCTGACGTTATAGGACCAAACGACGCTCGCATGACCTCTGACATGACCTATCGCTACAATTTGTCAGATCTTTATGCAGTGTAGGCCATCGAGAGTATAAGAAACAACGAAACGAGATAATTATAGATCTGTACCTGTATTAAAAATCAGATTAGCTGGGACGTTACGAAATCCACAACCCAGACCTCTTAACTTCACTGAAAAGACGAGTTAAGTCTTGTCTTCTTCCTTTTTGGAAACCTACCATGGTCGCTCCCGAGGTAAAATCTCGAATAATCTAATATCTATCGTAGGTGCTCGGTCAGTGCTAACAATGGTCGCTACCGTGGTACAATCTGGAATAATCTAATATATACATCGTAAGTGCAGGAGCGGTGCTCAAGAGATATACACACTCAGTGCTACGAATGGCCCCACTCAGGGTACAATTTGAAATAATCTATCGTAGGTGGGTGAGTGATTCCAACGAGTTACACGGTCGGTGCTAAAAATGTTCCTCTCCGGCGTACAATCTGAAATAATCTAATATATATCGTAGGTACGCGAGCGGTGCTCTGTTTGGAATAATCTCTCATAGAAGCACTTCAGGTACTGGCTAGAGAACTGTCTTAATACTTTAATGTCTTTCATGGGTGTACTTCCGGTTCTGACTTTTCCAAAGATATAGAATTTTAAAATTTGGTTGCTGTTTACGGGTATGGATCTTTATTGATGCAATTTTGGCGCTATTAACGAACAGACAAAACATTCGAAAATTACAGGCCCAACAGAATGCGACAAAAAGCAAAGAAAACTATTCAATTTGTCAATGAAATCAAACCTTTCTTGTGCTGATCATGGCGAACCACACGAACTTGTAAAGCTAGACTCTAGAGCATGTGAGTTGTGCTGTTTTGTGTGTATTTTGTGTGGTATTTTACCACCTATTATCAGTTCTTTACAATTCCCTTGATGTACTCTCACCTAGCCCATCACAACATGTATGGTTTCTCATTTGTGATGATACCGTATTTTAATGACATGCAGAAATAGTCACGTGATCAAATTTATTTTCGTAATATGCATGGAGAAAATATCGAGCAGAAAATCAGAAGTTGAAAGTCGAATGTCAAAAGTTGATAATTGAAAGTAGAAATTCGGTTGTTGAAAGTAGATTATTTACGACTAAAAAAAGGGAAGGTGGACGTATTAGGTAAAAAAGCACACGAAAATGTCCATTTTGGATAAGAATTTTCTCTTTTGATTTTTATTTTCTACTTTCTACCGCAGATCGCATTTTGAACCTGATACCCCTGCAATACTGCTGGTGTCAACTCTTCTTGGCTTCTGAACATTGTTGTAAGGTTTTAATTTAAAATTTTAAAAAATAACACTTTTATCAAAACAAGTTTCTTTACTCACCTTTATAGTATTTACATTTCAATAAACAGTTTACAGATATTTTATATAAAGCCTTCCAAAAGAATGACAACGTATACCTAGCTATCAACCTCCATTGGGCTTCTGAACATGGTTTTAATTTAAATTTTAAAAAAATATCACTTTATCCAAACAATATAGTATTTACATTTCAGTAAACATATCACAGTTATTTTATTGTACATGAATAATATATTTTTACTAATAATATAATATATTGTACATTTTCAATATAATTTTACTAATAAATTGTACATGAATAATACATTTTTACTAATACCATATATCCTTCAAAGGGAACAACAATGGATGGCGACATTATCACATAGATGCTGATTCCCCCACCCCCTCCCAAGTCAAATTAATAAAGCGTCATATAACAATAATAAAAATGTGATGTGGCCAAACTTTTTGACATCCATAGTATTCCCACAATAGCGCACACTCCTCGCAGTGTTTCATTCGATTCAGGTATATGATAAACGTGTTCCAGCATATAGGCAGACAGTTCTGATCCTATTTGTTTTTAATTCATTGATTTTTTGATTTGATCCGTTCACTCGAATTCACTTGATTTACAAACACCCCAAACATCAAGCCACCAAACTTATATTAATTTGTCTATTCATATTTCAAACAAATCAATCTAGCGACATGTTATATTTAATGGTCCATTATTCGCCATAATCACAGGTACCTGGGATGGGTAGTAGTCTGATAAAGGTCATCGCCATTGGCCTCTACAAAACGTATTTTCAGTCTATCAGAGTTAGCATCTATAAAACAGAAACCCCCTTTACTGTCCTTTTCGGCATAGTGGAACTTTAAAGAATTTTTAGGAACTTCCTCTTTATTTTCTGTGCCACTATCAATATCATTTGCAGCACCAGAAACAATAAAATCTACAGTTACGTTTTCTTTACTCATCTGGAAATGCTGTGGAGAAAAAAATGTATGATATATCATAAGTAGGTCTACTGAAGAATAGTCGACCATTCGGTTTAATATTAATCATATAATACATTATTTATTGTGTAATGTTCGAGAGCGAGACATTAAGTAATATATTGTAACAACAAGAGGGCCATGTGTTAAGCGCGCTACCATTAAACAACTTAAAATACAGACACTTGCACGTGCTTGGCAATGAAATACGTCACTCGGGCTCAATTCTTTAAGTAGTTCCAATTGGCACATTGTCCGTACGATTAATTGAATAAATAGCACGCCAACATCAAAGGATGACGTCACATCTGTATTTTAAAATAGATTACACCACAGTCAACGCCCATTTGCTGTAACACAAAGCGTCCGTCAAGTTAAAGGGGCATTAGACGAGATCAAATAACGAGCTGACAGTTCGTCCTTATACTGACGTTGGTAAGATAACAAACACAGTCTCGATTATCCAAATTTACTTTAAATTAGCCACCACAAAATGTATTAAACCCCAGTAAATATCGCAGGCTAACGATGTCATCGAGAGTTGATTATGGCCTGGATCAGATAATTAATGTCCAATTAAAATTTAGATAACATTTCAGGCCTAAAGGAAGACCTGCAATAGACAGATTTGGCTCAAGATTGAACAATGTTTAAGTACTCTTAAGTTGTTTATTGAAAATTTAGTATTACGTTACCCTAACTCTTCAGTATTCTACAAATGGTACTGCAATAAGTACTTTAGTTTAGGTTCAGAAGGCAACAAAACATTAATTTTAATGATATTGGGCTCTCATTGTTTGCTTTGGAACATTCTTAACAATGAAAGCTTCAGATATTTATAATCGAAGATTATTTTAAGCTTCAAAGCTCGAGGTTGCCATTGTTTTCAGCAGGTTTTAACTCAGACTGATATAATAATTTCAGTTGTGTAGTTATTGTTAAAGAGACATTATGGAAGATTTGACGAAGGACTGGCACTATAGTTGCATTACTCTGAACCGAGATACTAGCGATTGAATGTAAGACCTAGCCTCGACGATTATTACTAAAGTATGTACGATAAAAACAAAGTCTCGATTACTCATTTTTGGATTTAATCATCAATCAGCAGATTAGATTCAGGTCTAGTGGAAATCCGACACGTAAGATGTCACCAGGATGTGATTAAGGTTGTTTCATGTTAATAAATGTCTAATTAATAGTTTATATAACAATTAAGACCCAAACTAAGACCAGCAATTGGGAGATTTAGCTCTTGCATAATGCATGTTTAAGCTCATTAGAATTTGGATAATCATCTTGACCTCAGAAATCATGTACTGATGGCGGCGGGTTCCGGAATTTGTTTAGTATTTATTGATGTAATGCTAAATTATAGCTAAATCTACGTGTACAGCTTTACGCGCAAGCGAATTATTTAAAAAAAAACAAAACCATATGTTAGTCCCGAAATGACCTATTTACGTTAAGTGGACGTTAAACCCCATTTCTCTCTCTCTACGTGTTCAGAATGATAAACACTGTTAGTTAAGTATGTATAATTAATAGGATGCTGAATTATAATTTAACTTCAACCTACCTTTAAGACAAGATGTGCAATGTTAGTTAAGTATAGAACGTACCTGTAATGAATGATCATGTCCACAGAAATAACCATTAGCTCTATATTTATACAGTAATGGTAGTAATTTATCTACTAAACAATCTTGTCCACCATGCACGCCTATAGAATATATAGGATGATGACCTGCAGTGAATAGATATTTGGCACTGAAAAAGAAAACAAGCAATCGCCATACACGATACGCCAACATTTTGCAACAGATGGACAGAGAACGGTCATACTCGATAGGGTTTGTCCTCTCATGACCCCAATGCTTCAGATCAAATTTCGGAAACGGAGACATAAATCCGGAATGGCAGGTCCGATGCGCACGAAAATCAAAAATGACCGAGATTAGATGGTGGTTCTGGCAAAACTTAAGAATCTGGCCACGACTCGGATTAACCGTACGAACCAATTATTAATGTATAATTAAATATGAATAGAACTGAACTTACTCGCTGTTTTTAAGATTTCTTTCAATCCATTCCCATTGATTGTCAATCTCTGTTCTATCATCAGTTTCACATAACAACACTGTATCTATCATCAGTATATCAATGGTATCAGATGTTCCAGGTATATTAAAAGATAGTAGATAATACAGATCGGGAAAATTCCTATTTTACAGAAGACAAACCACTCAATTAATTCATCATTTCACAGTGTTATAGAAAGATAATCCAAACTGGGAACACAGGGTCGATAAAAAAGACCTACCATCATTAAATCAGATATGACACCATTCTTAAGCCACGGGCGTCCATGGTTTCAATGATCTTTCTCCAATAAGGTATCCACAAGGAAGGCCGTTAGCTATTTAGGGACATCTTTCTCGGAGAAGCATGTCCATTGGTTTAATGGTCTTTATTCAATAAATTATTCAAAAGGAAGGTCGTTAGGTTTTTAGGGTGTGTCAAATAAGACGTTCGAATATTTACCATCGTTTCGATACTTTTGTGTAGGCGATCTGTGCTGAAACATTGCCAAGATAATCATGATTGCCTGCTATAAGGTACCAAGGTATATTTATAGCCTCCCCTGTATAAACAGCCTCAAATGTATCCTGAAACATAGATCAAATGCGTTAAAATACATTTAAATACAACAACAATTTCGTGCAGTCACGAAAAATCGTAAAACCAGGATTGTTGGATTTTCTCGAGATGCACGTGCATGATTGTTGCCAGTGGGGACAGAGCAACGATTAAGTATGAAGAAAAAGATGCCTAGATTAACACTTGAAGGACAAGAGGGGGCTACTGGTATAGTACAGGTGGGGGTTTCTCAACGGCAAATTGCAGGAACGTTCCACGTTTTCAGCAAACAAGCCGAACTCAAGACCGACCAAGAGCAACAACTCCAGCTGAAGACCACTATATCCAGGTAATTCACCCCCGGAATAGGTTCATGACTGCCACGGCAGCATGGACCAAAGCATTAGGGCACCCGATCAACGGACGACTCCGTGTTGGTATAAAACCTACCGACCACTTCGAAAATGATCATGAGACACCCGCACCGTCAGCGCAGGTTACAATGGGCAAGAACTGTGCTAACGATGTTAATCCCTATCGTAGAGGTGGCGTTATGTCCAACCGAGCGCAGGGCTTGTTATCGTCCGTGAGAACCTGGCTGGCCAAAGATACAGAGAAGAAGTCCTGCAACCTGTGGTGGTGCCATTCATACAACAGCGACACAGTGTTACCATTTTGCAGAATGATAATGCCCGACCACATACCGTCAGACTAGTTGGTGATTATTTGGTCAACATGTTATCCTGGCATACAACCCGATAGAGCACCTGAGATCATCTTGCTCGGCAACGGGCATCTCCCACAAACCGACATCAGTTGGACAAGCTTTATTGAAAGAATGGCATTGGCAAAAGATTACCAATGACACCATAAGAAGACGCCTTTTTTGGTATGTATCGATGTCCACGGTGGCCACACGCGCTATAAAAGTATTAATGTCGTGTCTTGTAAAATGATCAGATTGCACATTAAGGACTTATTTGAGGCCTCTCGTTGACTCATGTATATGTACTTATTTATCTATGCCTCATTGATCTTTAAACCTGAGTTAGACATCAGGAACTTATTCCTCTAATTAAAATATTCATCGTTTAAATCAAAACTGTCTTTTTGTTTTATGGAACATGCACATGGAGTGTCAACTTTCTTTTGTCAGGTGATGCAGACAGAGGGCCCGACAAGGACAGCTGCCTAGTCGTTCGGATGGGACGAAAAACCGAGGTCCCGTGTACACATTGGCGTGCACGTAAAAGATCCCTTTGCAGTTGGAATTCAGTTGCTGCCCGGGCAAAATTTCCCTCATAGCACACTGTATGGCGTATGCCCGTCTTCAATTAGCCCAGGTGAGTTGCAGAAGCGTAGGACGTTAAACCCCATTTCATTCATCAATTCATTCTTTTGTCAGGTAGTTTATCATATAAGTTTAACCTGAAATCGGGAATCATCGACAGTTTTCACTCCTTCATAATAAAAATTATCACCCAGAGCCAATACAAATTCCGGATGTTCCTTTTCAGCTAGTTGTTCCATTTGCCTTGCTGTGCTAACTTCTCCCACAGTAGTGTATGGAAACTCGTCTGTCCCTCCCCAGTCCCCAATCACTAAGAACTTGAGACTCTGGGAGTTAGCACCGGTTATCAAGTATCCTTTAAAAAAAGAAAACGGTATTTGAAAGCAAGTATTTTTCAAATAAGAAGATGATATTTAAAAACAAATGTATGTGTATGTAAGTGTTTGTATTGGGGATAGTGATAATGATGAAAGTTCAGAAGAAATTGATATGAACAGTGACATAGTTTCTGAACCTAGACAATTAGATTTATACAATGACTCTGATGGATCTGAATCATCCGAGGAGAGTGTAGAAACAAAACCTAAAATATCACCTCTTAAAACACGACACACAAACACAGATTCTTCTACAAGGGTAAATTGGTTTATACAAGCTACGATTATTCTTCATTTTAATTGTGGCGTCTATAAATGTACTGCAAAATTTATAGTTAATTTCGTAGCTGATATGAAAAGGCCTTGTTGTCTCCTGGACTGTTTAAACACCAGAACAGCATAGATTCATATAATCAGAATATCAGGACTTCCGAGTCCAAATTGAAAGTGTTGGTCCGTTTACCATATAGTGCAAACCTTATAGTATACTTCTTGCATTATTATGCGATTTTAGCATCTTTGCCAGATAAAATAATTTTTTCAGTTTAAGCGAATGTACTAACAAGTTACATCAAAGCCTTGCCATAAATGCAGACCCCATATCTTTCATAAATGACTGTATACAAATTCTGTCAAATCATATTCATTAATTCCATTGAAATGCCTTTCTTTAAGATGGTTCAGGTTTAAATAATTTGGAATATGATACAAACATAGAACAAAGTATCGCTACACCCCTAATAGACTAGAGGGAGGAGGGGAGCCTTGGCACCCGAGTGGGGGCAAAATCTGAGTTAACTTTTCTAGAGGCATTTTTCGTCAGGAATCCGAATCTGGTAGGTAATAAGCCAGGTGAGAGGGGGCGTTTTCGAGATAATCGAGGTCAAAGGTCACGGAAGCCCAAATAACGAAAGAGACTTATATAATTCAAAATCTGTTCAGAATAGGCCCGAAAATCATTGATAACAGCATGCTAGTGTTTGATCAGATATGTAAGCTATGCTACATTCAGGTAGGGGGGTAATCACAGGGCCTGTAGAGTGAAAGGCTAGAGGGTCAGGCGGGGGGGGGGCATAACTGGAAGAGGCCGCTTTTTAACATAGAAGTGAGACTTCTAGAATGTAGTCTTTTTAGAAAACAAACCCTGCTATACTCTATACTGATTCCTCAGTTGCCTGAGTCGCGATTAGTTAACTAAAGAGTCGATCTTTATTTTACAATCCAACTTCCGTTCTATTTATGGCAGATTATGTAATTAAAAGACAATGAGATAAAGTTTGGCTCATACTCTTTCCATGTATCCCACCCATATCCAAATAATTCACAGCTTTTGTGCATTTGGATTGGCGCACAAAACACCACTAATTTTAAAATTTTCACTGTATCTTAAATATTGGATGTTGGCAAGATTATATCAATATACATTGAAATGAACCAACATAAATATTCCCTGAAATTGACTAACATTTTAATTCGTGTTTTTAACTTCGAATATTATGGATATGGTTCAACACCCTGATTAAAATATGCCAGTGAAAATGGAATGTTATTATTATACGAATCTATATTTTGTATTAAATTTGGACAATGGTCGTATAATAACAACACAATACCGGTATTGATTTTAATCACATGTTGTACACAGGGTCGTAAACAAATTTCATAAATAAACAAAAAGCAATAACCCAATAATATACAAAATAATTTAACCACTGTGTTAGTTTTTTACGGTGAACTATTTAATTTGTATTGGGTGGTATAAAAAAAATAAAAAAATACTAACACCCGGCCCAATGGACGTAAAGTCTAATATAAGAATTCATACGACATAGAGAGAGAGAGAGAGAGAGAGAGAGAAATGGGGTTTAACGGCCACTCAACACAAATTAGGTCATTTTGGGACTATTTCAATAATTAGCTTGTGCGTAGGGGTCTTTAGTAGTGGGAGGAAACCGGGGTGCCCGGAGGAAATCCACGAGGTTGAGAAGGCGCCCCTATCTCCATGTCACATACGCTCACACTAGGACTCGAAACCAGAGGTGACCTGTCAGCTAAAGGTCGAAGCGCGGCACTCTAGACCACTAGGCCATCCAAACCCCCTCATACGAAATAGATCATTAATTTGGCTATATGCAATCAATAGGGCCTAACTACTATGTCTATTCGAGTTCTAGGCATTCCTCATATCAGTTGAACAATTTGTTTCTATCAACCCAGTAAATACTTAAATCACAGCGGAAATCGCTTAAATTGTACTTTTAATAAGCGAGTGTCTAAAATTGACTAACGATCACAATAACGAGATTGGTATCGTCGCCAGGGCGAGCCGGTCACAAGACTACTGTTAATGAATGAATGAATGAAATGAATGGATGAAATGGGGTTTAACGTCCTACTGTTATGCACTTAACCTGAGCTTATTGAAGACGGGCATACGCCATACAGTGTGCTATGAGGGAAATTTGGTCCGGGCAGCGGCGCTACGGCCTACTCTTATATCGAATTCCAACTGC
Organism: Patella pellucida; assembly: GCA_917208275.1. Taxonomy (NCBI): domain Eukaryota; kingdom Metazoa; phylum Mollusca; class Gastropoda; family Patellidae; genus Patella; species Patella pellucida. The sequence goes on from OU795036.1 coordinate 78,540,238, forward strand.
CAAGGGATCTTTTACGTGCACTCCAATGTGTACACGGGACCTCGGTTTTTCGTCCCATCCGAACGACTAGGCAACTGCCCTTGTCAGGCCCTCCTTCTGTATCACTGACAAGGGGAAATCACGTCGGAAAATCGAGATGAACTTTCTCGGCCAATGCAGGGATCGAACACTCCAGGCTAGCGAACCAGCGCCTTATCCACTTAGCCACCGCGATCCCCCGACTACTGTTATAGAAGAATAGAACATATATACAAGCTTAGGATTAAAAATTTACATAATAATATTTGTTAAGATGTTGAATTACACAAAAGAAAAAGATATTTAAATACGCACATTTTCGCCGATTACACATATATGCAAACAGTCCCATTACATTGGTATTAGACCGACTTTTTCGCTAATTACATGTAAACGGCCCCATAACATTTGCATTTGACCGACTTTTTTGCTAATTACATGTAAGCGGTCCCATTACATTTGCATTAGACCGACTTTTTCAACAGTTACATGTAAACGGTCCCATTACATTTGCATTAGACCGACTTTTTCACTAGTTACATGTAAACTGTCCCATTAGGTCAAAAAAAATTATCAGTTACATGTAAACGGTCCAATTACATTTGCATTACATTTGCATTAGACCGACTTTTTCACAAGTTGCATGTAAACGGTCCCATTACATTTTCATTAGACCGACTTTTTCGCCAGTTACGTATCAACGGTCCAATTACATTTGCATTAGACCGAGTTTTCGCTAGTTACATGTAAACGGTCCCATTACTTTTTTTTAATTAGACCGACTTTTTCGCCAGTTACATATCAACGGTTCAATTACATTTGCATTAGACCGATTTTTCGCTAGTTACATGTAAACGGTCCAATTACATTTGCATTAGACCGACTTTTTTACCAGTTACATGTAAACGGTCCCATTACATTTTCATTAGACCAACTTTTTCGCCAGTTACATATCAACGGTCCAATTACATTTGCATTAGACCGATTTTTCGCTAGTTACTTGTAAACGGTCCAATTACATTTGCATTAGGCGTGCCTAACTCTCTATTTTGCAAGAAGATGTAAAGCCTTTTTTGGTTTTAGATTGTCACGGAAACTAAAAGACCATGGCATATTTATTCAAAGATAATTAAATTCTATAAGCCAACATGGTCTATTAATCCGCAGATAATTAAATTCTGTTTAGCCATATTTTAAAAGGCAGTGGGATATATCTAAAATGATTATTATCAATTGTAGACTTGAAAAACTTACCAAATTTTATACATATTAAATATGTTACTAAATTAAATGTTTTCTGCATTCTTGTATGCATGGTATGGTTGGGTTTGACGAGAAAACAAGCTGTGCTCAATATAATTTACTTCTCAATGAAGACTGATGCAAAATCTTTTGTGGGTGAATAAGTCATTAAGAAAGCCATGCAATCAATGCAGTAAATCTAAATTCGTTATCAAAATCTGATTGGTGGACAGAATTAGAAACCTGCCCAATAGGTAGGAAGTATGTGATGACCTCTTCCTTTGTTAAACCGGTTGAACCAGTAAATAACAAGCGGTTGCTATGCAAGATACGCCCACATTTTGCAAGAGGTAGACAGAGAACGAACTAAGAAAATAATGTGATTTTTTGTACAATCAAGAATACAGTAAGATATGGTCCAATATGAGCGAATATCGACAGGAATAGAGATCTTTGGGATATGAACATACATTTCAAGTTTCGGCTGCGTTACTGAAATAGAACCAAATTGTGACCTCTAGAGGGAACAAAACCTTCGTATTACATACTTTTAAACCATTTGCGTATAAAGAGGGGCCAGTTTGCTGGGCATGCAGTTTCAATTCAATTATCTTGAAATTTGAATTCAACCTTTATTATGGTGGAATGGTGATATTATAAAACGGTTTTTAAAATAAGAAAAAAATGGGACCTCTAAAGAATCAGAAAGCTAAAAATGCGATGATCCAGGAAGTTACGTTCGGATATGCGCGATTATCAAAAGCAACCAAGATCTTAGCGTATAATGGTGATATTCACACCTTTTTTTTAGTAAGGATAACAATTGTGACCTCTAAATTTTGTACAATCGAGGGCCATAATCCAGGAAGTTACAATCCGATACGCTCAAATATCGAGAGCACACAAGATCTTTGGGTCATAACCATGCATTTCAAGTTGCATCAAAATCGGAACAAACATGTGACCTCTAGAGGGTCCACATCCTTGATATACCAGGTGTTTACACGATTTTCGTACGTGGGGCGCGCGGGGGGGGGGGGGATTTTGTCTGGCAATTCTGGTCTGATTTTCATGAAATTCTAACTCCAACAACACTACGGTGTAACGGTGATATATTCGAACGCCTTTTCAGACCATATGATAATAAATAGTGACATATCTACAGTGATCACAAGCTTAAACACGATTTTTCGTACAATCAGGGGCCTTAAAATACAGATGTGACGTCATCCTTTGATGTTGGCGTACCATTATGTCAAATAATGTACGGGCAACTTGCCAATAGTACATTATTTCAATATTACTACTGGCATGATGTTTTTCACTGTAAACGCCCGTGCGGAGTCTGTATTTTAAGTAGTTTAATTGTCTCTGGCTTAGACATTGCGTAATATATTGTAAAAACACTCGGACCTGACGGTCCTCTTGTTGTTACAATATATTACTTAATGTCTCGCCCTCGACCATTAAACCACACATAATTCAGGAAGTATGATCATCTGATATGCGCTAATATCGAAAGCAACCATGATCTTTGGGTTATAAACATGCATTTCAAGTTTCATCAAAATCGGGTGACACTTGTGACCTCTAGAGAGCCCACAACCTTGATATAGGCCTACCATATTTGTTACTCTATTAGCGTACGAGGGGCGGCCATTTTAGGGTGTAAGGGTAATATAATCAAACTCTTTCTTAAATTAGATAAAAATTGTTACCTCTAGAGGGACCACAAGCTTTCATACAATCAAGGGCAATAATTCAAGGGTTATAAACTTATATAGGGTCAACAACCTTGTTATACCACATTTGCGTTATTCGGGTCCCGGCCCTTTTGTCCGTCAGTTTTGGTCCAATTTAACAAAATTCGAACTCAGCCATCATTACGGTGTAACGGTGATTTAATTCGGATAATAATTGTGACTTCTTGAGGGGCGCAAGCTACAACCTGATTTCTCGTGCAATCAGAAGCCATCATCCATGACGTTACGGTCTGGTACATGCCAATATCAAAAGGCGCCAAGATCTTATGGGGATAATCCTATATTTCAATATTCGTTGAAAACGGATAAAAATTGTGACCTATAGAGTCTCTACAAACAATTGTGGACGAACGGACAGGGACGACGACAATATACGTCCACATAAATATGTGGACGTAAAAAAACGATCGTGTGTTTAACAATCCATCTAACTGTAATAAATGCTAAAAGGTTCCTCCCCGGCTTGGCAGAGAAAGTTCCATGGGATTCTCCGGCGTGGTGCAGGACTGAAGTGTTAAACCACACCACATTTCATTTTACTTGCCAACGTGTGCTGCAATTGTTCTTGGAAAACTGAATATGTATATGGTTCCTTCTCTCATAATCCAAAATATATATAGTGAGAACATTAGTCACTATCGCGTTAACAAGTCAGCCCGGATCGTGAGTCGTGGGTGACGACATAATCTGCATGCAATTTTTTTTTTTTTGGGGGGGGGGGGGGTATTTAAAAAAATTGCCTATACTGGCCGTTACTGGCATGTTATGATGTTGTGTTAATTTCATTTCCAAGGTAATTCATGGAAAATCTTATGGCGACAGCCGGGGGTTACTAATCCAAAAATCAATGTCACCTATGTTAACATAATAAAACTAAATCTATATTACCTTTTCACACATAATACTATAGTGCAAATAGTTAAGGTGGATGACCGAGTAGTTAGAAAGTGCAAGCTGTATCATAAAGCCTATCATTGAGTCGTCTGTCCAGTCTGGTGGGTTTTCTCCGGGTCCTCTGGTTTCCTCCCACTGCTAAAGACCCCTACGCGCAAGCGAATTATTGAAATAAAATTGAACCATATTGTGTGGATATTAAACCCCATTTATCTCTCACCCTCTCTCTCTCTCTCTCTCTCCCCTCTCTCTCTACCAGTTGCATCTGCATCTGGGACTCAAATAGTCAAGTAAATTTATGATTTTATCCCAAAAAAATCGCAAGAAAAGTTTTTCATGCAATTTTGCGTTTACTTAGATGTCTTTTATAACATCCCAAAGGTTTACCAAAAGGGGTAAAAATTGGTAAAATCCAAGATGACCGGCATTCGACTAATCAATGTGTAAGAAAATCCTAAATGTAATGAACATATAGGAATATGATATCAAAATGTCAAATGACCCTATTAAAAGAAATATGACGTCATACAGCCATATAATGACATACTATGACAACCGGCACATCTACGTACTAAATCTCTTCAACTTTTGGTTTTATTCCCAATAAATCTATATAGAGGTTACCGGAACATATCACTAAAGTGTATTTAGACCATATAGACCTACATGTACCTTTTAAAAAAAACTATACAACGATAATACGTTGATGAACAAATGCGCCAACAAGATATCAAATTCCCCCTTAATCATTTTCAAAGAATTATCAAGGACGTCAATGGTCTAAACGCTTATTATCTTCAAATCTAACCCGTGTAATAAATTGTTTATCAACTTACGGCGGAACAGATTACTATGGAAGATCGATGGAAAACCCGAAAAATCGGCTCTTGAACACATGTTGATGAATCATGCAGGTTGTTTTTCCGAGGCTCACGTGTGTGTTTGACGTAGATTGTTAAATTCCTGGGATCGTTCAACTTTGTTTACATTTCCAATGACATGGAAAAGTTTTAAGAATTATCATTTGGCATAGAAAACTCCCAAAACTTTATTATCTATATAACATAAATAAAATGAGTGGGTGGGGGTGTTGTAATGAATTTCTTATTTATAACTTTATTATTGATAACAAGGATTTAAATTATACTTTAATATATACACATCATTGCAGTCTAATCGAAAATATACAAAAACAAAAATCCCACGCATAATCAAATACAAAATATGGATGCACCCTCTTTTTTAATTCCCATTATGATTTATCTTTTGAAAGGTCTCGAATGTTACGAAATAAGTACTAAAATAATAAAAAAAAACAACATACATTTATACTAATAGTAATATTCCCTTTAATTACTGGCTACTTCAAAGGTCGGAATATTACAAAATGAATAAAAGAATTTATAAACACACGTCTGAAACTGTAACTATGTAAGTATTACGATTAAAACATATATATTATTATAAAGATCGTATGCTATTTTTGCGTGGTCATAGAATTTTTATTTTCTAGGAGTTCTTCTATATTACGTTTAATGCGGTCATTATGACTAGCACAACTCATCACTTTGATGGAACAGCAACCTACTAATTAATGATTAATTAACAATGACTTAATAAACATTATCTACCTATATTCTATTTACTTTTTTACGGTCGTTAGAAAACACAAATAATTTCTATATTTACGCAAAATAAATACATAATATATATTTCTTATATATATAATATAAAAAGACCATTTTACCAGCTATAAAAAAGCAGTATATTAAAATTCAATTCATAAACATTATTATGACAATAACAAACAAAATATATCCTATTTATCAGATATTTTATAAAAATAAATATACATATTGAACCATTACATTGTAAATCATTACAGTTTTCAAAATTCGTATTTCACTAATCAAGATCTGTCATCTATTAATCTAACAATTAATATAATATTTTACTAAAAATAAACCACACCGAAACATAATATAAATATTAAACCCATTGGAGTTTACTTTCATATTCCTTAACTTGAAATGGTATTTTTTAAATACAGTCTTGAAAATAGTATACATCTGTTTTACAGTATTATACGTTTATTATTTACATTCAGAAACGCTTATTGTCCACATGCCGATCGGGTGTATAACTAAAAGTCAGCTAGCTGTTTTATGCTGCGGGGGCATAGCAAAGACCAAAGGGTATTCATTTCAGCATATTCAACAGAGACCAGTCTGAAATTATGGCAGTGGGCTAATCAAGTTTGATGTCAAACATATTTAAATAAACTGATATATGAATCGATGAATTTTTCTGAGAAAAATGAAATGGGGTTTACGTCTTACACTTTTGCAAAAAAAAACGGTTGTACCGAGATGTGTGTCCAAGCGTACAAAAAGATCTATTTCTCCCTTCAGCCCTATGTACGGTAATAAATAACACGTATTTATAAGAGATGAGGAAATAAGTATTTTTGATCATGACTTTGTGTAAAAATGTGGTAATTGGAATGAATAATGTCATGGAATGTTAGTGAACATTCTTGTATAACTGTGGTTTAGTCATTAATATTTAGTATAAAACCAGTAGAGATAGCCACACAGATGATTATTGCCAGTTCTATCTCTATCTTACTTTTACCATTGGATGTGTTTACTGTTGGGTGAGGGATACTTCCTTCAAGTTTCAGTTCCCTTGGTACCTGGACTGGGGTTGTCGTCACATGATGGGTGATTTTAGGCACATAACAGCGTTCAGGCAGTTGTTCCTTTCGATAAGCTCGCCATCCACAACATCTATAAAATAAACATAGAAATCTTTCTAAAAATACACAGATTTGTTATTAGCTACATCATGCAACAAAATGGTAAAATGAGCCCTAAAAGAATATTAAGCCAATTGTCCAAACAATTTTATTAATAATATCTTTTCTTATACTGGTATTAAAGCCCCAATAACACTCTTGTTGTAACTGAATAATATGTTCCAATCTTTATTCTGGTCAACAATTTGTACTATTTTACAATATTTCAATTAAAAGATAGTAAGCTGGCACTGCCAGGCAGGATACGCCCACATTTTCGAAAGATGGATAGAGGACAAGCAATACCGAAAGCCATTTTTCCTACAATCAAAGGCCATAATTCATTAAATTACAATTTGATATGCGCAAATATCAAAAAGAATCAAGATCTTTAGGTTATAAACATGCATTTTAAGTTTCATCAAAATCGAATTAAAATTGTGACCTCTACAGGGCCCACAACACTATTCTCGTACAAACAGCAGCCATTTTGTCTGGCAATTATGGTCTGATTTTCTAGAAATTCGAACTCAACCTTCCGTAGGGTGTAATGGTGATAGAGTCAAATGTTTTTTTAAATTGGATATTAATCGTGACCTCCAGAGGGACCATAGGGGATTTTTCGGAACAATCAGGGGCCATAATTCAGGAAGTTACTATCCGATATGCGCAAATATCAAAAGGAACCAAGATCTTTGGGTTATAATCATGCATTTTAAGTTTCATCAAAATCGAATTAAAATTGTGACCTCCACAGTGTCCACAACCTTGATATACCATTTTTTAACCGTATTCGCGTACAAACGGCGGCCATTTTGTATGGCAATTTTTGTCCGATTTTCCCGAATTCGAACTCGACTTTCCTTAGGGTGTAACGGTGATATAATTAAACGTTTTTTCAAATCGGATAATAATTGTGACCTCCAGAGGGACCACAAGCTAAACAAAGGTGATTTTGCGTATAAACAGGGGCCATAATTCAGGAAGTTACGATTGGATATGCGCAAGTATCGAAAGGAATCAAGATCTCTGGGTTCTAACCATGCATTTCAAGTTTCATCAAAATCGAATTAAAATTGTGACCTCTACAGGGTCCACAACCTTGATATACCATTTTTAAACAGTATTCGCGTACAAACGGCGGCCATTTTGTATGGCAATTTTGGTCCGATTGTCCCGAAATTCGAACTCAACCTTCCTTAGGGTGTAACGGTGATATAATCGAACGGTTTTTCAAATCGGATAATAATTGTCACCTCCAGAGGTACCACAAGCTAAAATAGGTGATTTTTCGGACAATTAGGGGCCATTATTCAGGAAATTACGAACCGATATGCGCAAATATCAAAAGGAACCAAGATCTTTGGGTTATAAACATGCATGTCAAGTTTCATTAAAATCGGCTCAAAATTGTGACCTCTATAGGGTCCACAAGCTAAACACGTGATTTTTCGTACAATCAGGGGCCATAATCCATGAAGTTTCGATCCGATACATGCCAATATCGAAAGCAATTGTGGACGGACGGACGGACGTCAAGACGGACAGAGGCGACGACATAATACGTCCACATGAAAATGAGGGCGTATAAATATGATACAAATTTCATCTTAACACACCTTATTTTAAAAATTGGAAAAATTCAACTACATGCCGTAACATGGTTTGAAAAGCCTTACGTAAGCACTTTCAAATGCAACTTGGATTTAAACATATTTTCGAACCCTCTGTACACTACAAGCAAGATAGGTTGTAATGGATAATTTACACAACAGGTAAGACACTTAAACATCTTGTAGTTAGAATAAGGCTAAAAAAAAATTCTGGACCTGTCAAGCCAGCAAGAGTGTTATTGCCCCTTTAAACATCCAAAAAACTGCGAGAAGAAGAATGCCGAAATTTATTGTTCAAACCAATGATTAGGCCTAACGGCGATGCATGAATAAATGAAATAGGGTTTAAGTCCTAAGGAGTGCGACTGGTGTTAAGTAGATGTCTCCTAGCCTAGCAATGAACAATGAGTTTAGATATAAACCATTTCTCACTTTCCTTCTTTGGATGATATGTTATGTATACTGCCAAAGCAACATAGTTGTTTGTTGATGTTATAAGGGTCCACACCACAACAATCCTATGTTTCTCAACTGGAATTTTATGACTGATAAGGCCGCAACATACATGCGTAGTAATATTTTTAAAATATCCCCCACAAGGCCTTTGTTTTCCTTTAATATAAACGTATCCGTTTTTCTACACAGCCCTGGAATACAATAAATGGGATGAATGAAAAGAGGTTTAACATCATACATTTCTGCACTTACGCCTAACATGGCTAAAGAAGACGGGTTTAGGGTACCGGAATCTGTCGAGGTTTGCCGAATGCCTTGTGGGACTGTAAATTGTACTTGTTTCACATTGGGGAAATCATTTTTAACTTTCACACGAAAACTCCTGTTTTGTAGATATGACGCTACACCAAAACTGTTCGACATTATCGTAAGCAAAAGCTCGTGGTGCACGGTGTCGAAGTCGAAGGCAACACTAAGATCGATTGCTACCATCGTAGTCAGGTTCTGATTCTCCAATGCATCTAGGAGATCATTTTACACTTTCAAAAAAAGTGTCTCTGTATTATAACATGGTCTATAGGCACTTTGGTAAGTTGGTAATAGGTTGTTGGATTTGAGGTGGTTAACGAAACTTACTGAAGATGCTTTCTCAACAATTTTGGAAAGGAAGGATAGATTGCTGACTGGTCTATAATTTTTCTTTTCGCGATCCAGTATCGATTTCTTGAGAAGCGGTTTGACAATGGCAGCTTTCCACACTGAGGCGAAAACACCAGACTCAAACGAGCAGTTGATGATTTTCGAAATTAGTGGAGCAATGATCTTGGCATTTTTTTGGACTACAAATGATGGTATTGTATTGGGTCGTCAAGGTCGCATGTTGGTGATTTTGCATTCAGGACAAGTTTCTGAACATCTTCTGCATAACAGGCGGATGGTAAAGTGGATGATGATTCATGTCCGAACGAATTTTGTCTACTTTGTCAAAAACGAAATCTGCGAACTCATTTGCAAGCTCAGCGTCAGAACCATGATTTCAGTGATCACACACTGCGGGGGGGGGGGGGGCATTGAGTAATAATATGTCACGCGACTACGATACCCGTTAGTCAATTATTTGTAGGATAAAGCACGAGACTGAGGTTATGCTGGGGAAAGAAAGACTTAGGCGAAGTTTATCTTCGAGGTTTTTTTCTGAAGTCTTTCTTCCCCAGCATAACCGAAGTCGAGGACTTTATCTTGCTTATAAACTGTCTATGTTTAGAAGTACCTTAAACGATAATATCCCAGAATTCCCGTAACAAAAACCTTATATCATATTTTCTTCTGGGGTCGAAACCACCATGATCACAAACCAGAGGTGACCGGCCAGCTGAAGCACGAAGCGCGACACTCTACACCAATAGGTCATGCCAACCCCTAGCTTTTACATGAGTTTCAATGACTATTGTTATGAAACAACAACCCTCAGTGGCAATCAGTATTGGCAAGCAGATGTCACGCATGTTTCTACATGATACGAAGGCCCATGAGTGCCAGAAATGGGGTTTAACGTGGCAAATGAAGACGGGCATACGCCATACAGTGTGCTATGAGGAAAATTTTGCCCGGGCAGCAGCGCTACGGCCTACTCTTATATCGAATTGTATTGTAACGGCCAAGGGATCTTTTACGGGCACGCCAATGTGTACAGGGACCTCGGTTTCTAGCCTATCCGAACGACTAGAGAACTGTCCTTGTCGGGCCCCTCCGTCCTGCATCACTTACAAGAGAAAACCACGCCGGAAAATCTGGATGAACTTTCTCGGCCAATGCAGGGATCGAACATTCTAGTCCAGCTCTAACGAGGGCGAGTGTAATGAGACCTACGTTAGAGCTGGACTACGAACATCCGACCTCCAGACTAGCGAGCCAGCGTCTTACCTACTTAGCCATAAGAACCATTAGGGTCATGTAAGAACAAACCCTATCGATATTAAGAAAAAGAATGTCTGAGATGAATCGGTCAACGAAGTATATTTAAAATTATTTTTACAATGTATTTGGTACCTTTATATGTGTTCTTGCCAAATTGTTGGGGTTACTGACGTGTCTTATTCAGCAGAAATTTTGACTGGCATCCTTCATCAACAATCTCATCTTCACATACATTCAAGGAAAATGTCCACGAACTTCTCCAAAATTCTTAATAGTACCATCAACAAGCTTAGAACTGATCATTTGTGGATTTCACTACAAAGAATTAAAGACGGCCTGCATCTTCAAAACAAGTCTAAAAACTAATCTATTCATACAGCCAGGCCCGAGGCTAGTGGGGGGCCCCCCATGGCCGTTCCTGTAGGAATATGTCTGTCTGCGTCGGAAAAAAATCGCTGGTGGGCTATCTCGCATTTTCGCCGGGAGAGATTTTAGTACGACATATCCTCTCAAATTCGGCCTAGAGATAGTTAATGTCGGCTGGAAACTCTTAATTTTCCGACACATTCGCCACTTGCATGTCATAGAGGCCTAAATTCACTCTCTCAGCTTCTAATTTTCGTGCTCTCCCCTCCTCCTGCTTACGGCAGCCGGCGATGACCTTCGTTCATTGATTTTTTGTCGTCGGAAATTTATCTTCCTCGCCCCTCTATGTCGGCTAAATTTTGGTTTCTGGCTTCGGGCCTGCATACAACACTGGATGAAATGATACTAAAATGTACAACTGTAAGCGCATTTAGATTTCGAATATTTATTGTGCTATACAAATTTGGATGTTATGTTATGCTATTTTATACTTTTTTACCAGCTAAGTTGTATGCGGTACCCCCCCCCCCCACTACTTAATCCAACCTGTATTACTGAAACACGTCCATGCATATTTGTTTGTCAGTGAAGAGTCAATTCTGTACTCTATGGGATGTTCCTGTTCTTTTTAAATTGGTTTTACATGGTGATTCCAATATTTATTTGAGGGTTTATTATCTATTTAATGTTTCTCCTTCTTCTATGTCTATCGGCCAACACAGCTAGCCCCCCCCCCCTCCGACAGACATCCAATCTAAATATGTTACACCATGAATGTTCCTATATTCGAATATTAGTGACTTGTTCGTTTGGAGACAAGACATCAAATTCGATAGTTCAATTTTAATGACGAGATTTATTCAGTCTAACAAACAATCTTTAACAATTAGATAATATGATACTTTCATAATACAATAGTCATCACTAAATCAGTGACACTGTTAATATTACAGATACATATGAGATTAGATACAGAGCTGACAGTTCTCACTATAATGGTTAAAAAATAGATAATTTAAAGGGAATTTGCCGAGATTTCAAATTGATCTCCTCTGGGCCGAGAATTTAGCGATTGAATCGATCATCATTACTAAAGTCGGTACGATAAAAAAAATAGTCTCGGATATCCATTATTTGATTTAATCATAAGCGTTCAGCAGCAGATCGGATTCTAATCCAGTAAATACCGCAGGCTAGAAATGACACTTAGGTTTGATTATGGTCTTGATAAATGAATATCTTATTGATAATTTAGATAACATTTCACGCCTAATTAATAATTTAGATAACATTTCATACCTAAAGAAAAACCGGCAATGGATAGATTTAGCTCTAATTGCAGAATCTATGTTTTCAATAGCACACTCCTGTGGGTTAATTAGGCTACTGTTTTCCTTTATTTTACACTCCTACAAGACTAGGGTTATAGCCACAGACAAAGGGAAAGTACTGGAAATACAGTTATATAATCTAGCGACATTTTACCAGGAATGGTAAATAAAAAACGTCCACCAGCAGATTTGGTTTCGGCACTACCCAAGAAATGGGCGAAAGTTGACACCTTACTTATCTACATTTAGCAAAACATAGTATCAAAGACTTCAATAACATGGGCAAACTGCACGCAGCGATCCATCTAATCTACGTCAGAATATTCTTAGACGGAACTTGAAAGCTGTTCTACAATTTGACAGGGGTCCTTATGATCAACAACCCCAGTGAAAAGCTTTAATAAACTAGGTCATTTCGGGACTAACATACGGTTTATTTTTATTTCAATAATTTGCTCGTGCATCTTAAGCAGTGGGAGGAAATCGGAGGACCCGGAGAAAACCCACGAGGCTGGACAGGCGACCCTACTCCTTGTCATTTAATAAATATAGATCAGGTAACCATCGACTAACAATACTACCAATATAGGCTGTTGGTCCAAACTTTCATCTATCTTCAATTTCAAAAACTCCATAATATTTGCCCATTAAACAATGCCCTGTTGAGTGGTAACAGCGTTAATAGCAATATCCTCTGAACAGTACATAATTGTGAACTGTGCCAGATTAATCTATTTCTATTTCTCAAGGTGTAGGCCTATAATATGTTTAAGACTTTCGTCACCCCTTCTTACCCAACTGTAGTGTTAAACATGGGCTTTTCTCGATTATCCTTTCATCTTCCTCTAGTCATGAGGGTAACCGATTGAGAGAGGCCTCATAATTGGCATAGTCTAGTGCCTCTCTTCATCTGGGTTAGAACTAAATATTAAGGCCCCCTGCAGATTCCGTCATTGTCACGAGACGTAAACAGGGCTAGTGCTAACCCTAACCTAGTCCCAACCCTTACCGAAACCCCACAATCATCGTCAACAAAAAATAAAATGAATCCATGTTTAGTCCCGAAATGACCTAGTTTGTGTCGAGTGGACGTTAAGCCCTATTTCTCTCTATCCCTCTTGGCAAAATCACATAACGTAAACATGTCCACCATGACGAAATCTGCAAGTGGCCTTAATATTTAATCTGACATCTAAATCTGGCACTGATGATAAAGATGTTAAATATTATGTAACATCAACATTCCAAATAAACATATTATTATTGAGACTGATAAAATGTTAGTTAAATGATTTACAAGAAAAACATCTCAAATACAATATTAATATATAATAAACAAGTTCACGTTTACATGACATAAAATATTTAAATTTGTATGAAAAAATCAGCAGTTGTTTGAGCGAGAAAATTTATTTTTAACAGAAATGAATGATTAGAATGATACAATTAATACATAGCTGATAAGTTCAAGGTGCTGTCTCAGACATATTTTAGGGTTAATTGTGCAGAAAGTTTGAATCCATGTTTCCATATCTATATTATGTTCACGGCAATAAGCCCCCTGTACCATCAAATTCCTGGGTAGTCAGGTCTACAATCTTGTCTAAGTTATCTAGCCATAATATTCCAATTATCGTAATATTCCAATTATCTTAATATTCCAATTATCGTAATATTCCAATTATCTTAATATTCCAATTATCGTAATATTCCAATTATTGTGTTACACGGGTAATAAAGCAATTACATAACCCCAATGCCCTCTGAGAGGCTCAGTATTTTGTACGTCTAGCTATTTGGACTATTTCTTCACACTAAGGCATCTAATTTATATTTAAAACTACCTTTTCACACTGATCAACAGTAAATATTCGCTAGGTCGCTAATTAATATCACTGACAGGGATGACATCGATGTGAGTTAATTAGCTCACAAATTAACCTCTACAACATCAATCTGTTTTACAGAGAATTACTTACGAATTATCTCTGTCACAGATGACTGTCTTCAACACCTGCATTGACTTTATGTGGCGCCAGTAATATCTGGAGCCGCTCTTTTAATGGATTTTTGTTTTCTTTTAAATTGTATATTCCATCTTGTAACTCTGTCCATATTAAAAATATGATTTTTTTTTTAAAGATTGATGTTTTAATACTTTGACTATGAAAGAGGGACCATAATAACATTAAATTTAGTAATAATATAAAGAAAATCAAAATACTAATGTCATGTAATAATGACAGAAAAGGGGGAATAATAATTAATATAATATATGAAGGCCATTTAATTAACACACACACAGACTCTCTCTCTCACTCATAAATAAAGCATATTTTCGTTAGAAAAATGCAAAATACAGATCTAAAATACCTCATGACAAAAATATATTGTAAACTAGATCAAACTTGTGACACGATTTATACTGTATGATTCATTAATATCAGATCCTCCATTGCAGATCCAGAAGAGATACTATGATTCATTATTTAATAACAGATCAGAAGAGATAACATGATTCATTATTCAATTACAGATCAGAAGAGATACTATAATTCATTATTCGATAACAGATCAGAAGAGATATACAATTTTTAAAAAAGTACAATTCATTAATGCTTGATTCTCAATTACGGCTCAGAAGCAGAATTCAATTTTCTTATGTACAATCGATTAATGCTGATTCTTAATTAACAATCAGAAGTGAAATTTCATTTATGATGTACAATTCATTAATTCTTGATTCTCAATTACAAAGTTATTAATTGTTTATTGATAACGGTACTAATTGATTACAAACAAAGTAAAACAATGCTATCAAATGAAAATACTTTGCTAAACTGTAGAGTCAATAAAGGCTATATAGATAAAAATGTGCATGGTTATCTGCTGGAAAATAAACAGATTATTGTAATTAAATACTACAAATCCTGTAATGTTATTAGAAATATTGGCACAATTTAGAACACAAAGTAAAAATGAACAAAACTAAGACATTAAAAAAAAGTATAAAAAAAAGATTTAGAATTCTATGAGGTAATTGCAACATTTCTAGCCAAAATTAACTGCTTTGGTGCCAAAATACCCTGTTAGGTTATATTTGTTGGGATTCTTTGAGACCGACGACTTCCATAGAAATTTTACAAATCCAAAAGTGCTCTTTAACTGTCAATTTCTTAAGTCTGGAATCTTATCCAGAGGGCAGGTAAATTTCACACATGCCAACTCAGTTTCTGGTTGGTTTAATTTCAGTTCACAAAGATAAGGAGCATCAAACAAATTCAAATAAAATCTCATTAGAAATTAAGTTGTGAAAATAAACGAAATAAACCTGATAGACTAGTAAATTGCAAACGAAAAAACTCTTAATATATGTGTGCATGATGAAATTATATAATCATTAGCACAATAAAATATCACCTATCTAGAATGCAAAAATAACCTTTAAAATATACAGTGCAACCAGGTGGGGTTAATAATGTCAACATATGGAATACATGTACATCTTTAATTAGCATATACATCAATTTAAAGGTGAGGTCCAGTCATTGCCATTTGTTTTACCATTACTTATTACCTTATTGTGCATTCACACAGCCAAGAGCATGCTTAAAAATAGGGAAAAGAGTAAATATTATAGAAAGTGCACATGGTTTTGTTTGTAAATAAAGACGGGAAGATAATCTGATGACTTCACAGCCGGTGTCATAATTTGTTATTCAAAAGTCAAAATAATTCTGATTTAGGTTGCACATTTTTGAAACTATATTTTTTAAATAAAATACAAAAAAATGGCAATGACTGAAATTCCCTTTTAACAGTTGCTGTACTACCTGTACCATTTTTTCAGCAACGTGACATGGGTTGTTTTCCAGCATGCACATGTGCACTCTTGACAGAAACTACATAATTACTGGACAAGTGCTCAAATTCAAGCCGGAAACCACCGACTGTTGATAATTATGTGATGATTTCAAATTTGTCCGCAGTAATATATTTAGATGACGGACAAAGATTACAGTAGATTTTAAGTAATAACAACCAGAGACAAAAATATTTGACACAATCCCAATATTGTGTCAATAAGTCGTTAATGCTGGAGTTAATAAAACTAAATATAAGTAACTACATAAAAAAAAACTGGCCAATCTATGAACAGTGGTGTATTTACATAAATATGTGAACAGTTATTTAACTTTTCCTAGAATGAGTACATTTTACATAATTATACTATCATTCAAATGGAAGAGTTCAATATGGTACTGTACGCCATGCACCACCATTGTTTTGTAACAAATTGAATTACCTAGCTAAACAATCTGTTTCTATTTGTGTAAAATGAATTTTTAGCACTAAAAATATTTATATGTATTTTTACTTTACACTCATTCAAAATTATCCAGTACATAATTTGCCTCAATAAATATGGCAAACTTGTTAATAAATGTAAATGATAGTTTAATTAAAGTTATATCAATTAACAAACGCACAGCATGGACTGAACAGGGCCATATACTCTTATATACATATAACTCTGGATCTATTTACAGATCTGAGGCCAATTTGACTAGTGCATATATTTATTAATGAAAATAAAATTTGTCTATAATAACAATATAGCATATTAATAATAATTATCTAAATCTTTAACCATTTACATCCTCTGTAATAACTACGTTTCATATAACTGTAAATCTAATTTAACAAGAACCTCGCCGGAATCTACTTCTAATAGAGAAAGCCTTTTGGTAATGGGACCTCGTCTTGCCTTACTTTCAGCTAATACTTCTTTAACTCGGATTTCTGTGCGACCCAAAAAATCTGAATAATAAAAATTAGTTTAAGTACATTAAGATCATGTTTTACTTTGCAACATGATTTGATAGACCAAAAGGTTAAAACAGCCTTGAATTTATTTTTTAACTTTCAATATAATTCCTGTTGATCCTTTTAAAGGAAAAATCCTAGATAGACTTCAGTGAATAGACCTGGTTAAAACTGTGTAGAAGGTTCTTTACTCCAATCCCAAACAACTCTCTGTGATAGGAGTCATGTAGGCTAAGTGGGTAAGATGCTGGGTTGCTAGCATGGAGGTTGCAAGTTTGATCCCTCCATAGGCCAAGAAAGTTCATCAAGTTTTTCCGACATGGTTTTCCCTTGTCGGTGGTGCAGGACGTCTCATGTATGGATTGGCATGCACATAAAAGATCCATTGGCAGTTGGAATTCGATATAAGGGTAGTTGGGCTGCCCCGGCAAAATTTCCCCTCATTGCACAATGTATGGTGTATGCCTGTCTACATAAACAATAAACCCATTTCGTTTCCCTCTGTGATATGTCTGGATAAATCTGTCTTTAACTCAGACATGCTTACCAGAGCCAATTCTGTATATACTTTTAATCGATTGATTGTTTTGTTGTCAGTATTAGGTTACAAATGAACCAAATGCCCTAAATGGGGTCTTGAAGCCCTATTATCTGTTTTGAGAACCATACTTATTTCTTTCACATTCCTTTAATATCAAATCTTGATTAAAAATTCGTAAAAATCATTTAAAGTCCCCCAAAATCATTTAAATTCAAAAATTATTCATTATACATCAATAATCAAAATTGGGTTATTTATTTGATCAAGAAATTAAATGCTTGTAAATTGGACACTTATCATAAAAATTGAATGGTCAGCTTCAAAGTACAAATTAGATGTGTTTTGGTGATTTTAAACGATTTTTACCAAATTTAAACAAAAGACTTGATATTGAGTAATGTGAAAGAAATTAGCGCAAGATACACAAGATTAAATGATACCCAGGTTGCAGTGATATAATGAACAGTATTGGGCTTTATATAAACACATATTCAAAACCCTTTCTGGTGGTGGAATTTAAATATTCAATTTCAATAACCTGTAGGGTAGAACTATGCTTATTTCACAAAAATCCACATATGAAATTTTATACTATCTTACCGTTAGGAGAATATATATCCTGATCAAATACTGATATACATAACACATCTTGATTGGTATCTTTTATTGTAAATTGCATGGAATTGTTCCATTTAGGATTTAATGATCCTGGAACAACTTTAGTACGATGTTCTTGAGATCCCATGCTAACCTCACAGTATGGATCACTCTTGCCTTCAGAAAAGAAATAATTATCTTACCATGTGCATAAACTTTCAATTTTCTTTATTTTTCATGCTGACTGTATTTAATAATCTTTGCTTTTTTTTAATCATTTAGGAAAGAGATATACAAAATATAGGTATAGATTTAATTAATTAAAATTTCTATCCATTGTTCTGGTTCTGATTTTTTAAAAAAAAATTCTATAAACTGATTTGTTTCAGTTTTACTTTAAGTACATCGAGTAAAATGTACAGATTTGGTCCACACCATGAAAACATGAAATGAAATGATAATGTCTATGAATTCTATACTTTTCATGCACAGATGAAAATGAAGGATGCACAATGTTATAGCATTAGTTAAAACTGACAGTGCCAAATAATTCTCAAAATGTGTTAGCAACGTACGTGTTAGCAATAAATCTGAAAAGTTTTAAATAAAATTCAGTTCAATTTAATTAGCATTAACATAAATAACCGTCAAATGAAGTATTTGGCAATAATTTAAATCAAACATTATAAGTGGAAACTTTTCATATCATTTTCTTTTATGTAAGGCACTAAAATACAATGAAAATTTTAAGCCGTTCATTCAAAATAATATTTTAATTGTACATTTAATGCTTTACAATTCTAATTTGATCATTTTAGATTAAACCAGCGACTGCCAGGCAGGATGCGCCCAGATGGAGAACAAGCTAAAAGAAAGTGAATTTTCCTACAATCACGGGCCATAATTCATGAAGTTACAATTCGATATGCGTAAATATCAAAATGAACCAAGATCCATGAGTTATAAACAAGCATTTCAAGTTTTATCAAATCAGATCAAAATTGTAACCTCTAAAGGGTCCACAATCTTGATATACCATACTTTTATACTATTTGCGTACACTCGGACACCATTTTGACACTGTGTTTGACATGTTTAACAAAAGGATTTGCTTACTGTGTTTTTAACAATAAACTTGAAAATCCATTGAATAAAATTACATATTAACACACCTAATTTAAAATATTGTAAAAATTCAACTAAATGGTTTGAAAAGCCTAACGTAAACCTTTTCAAATGTAACTTGGATGTAAAAATATTTTCGAACTATCTGGACAAGTAAAATAGGATGTAATGGATAATTTACACAACAGACAGGACACTTAAACATCTAGTACTTAGAATAAGGCTATTATTTATTTTCTGGAGCTGTAAAGCCAGCAAGAGTGTTATTGTTCCTTTAATAGGTTAAGAAAACTTAATAAAAATGTCCACTTATAATGTTAAAGAACACATGCCTACCATTCTGATCACTGGCTTTGAGGTTAAATCCTTCTATAATAACCACAAGTAAACGGCCTACCCCTGGTGTTCGCCTCACTACCAAGGTTGAGAAAATAAAAACTCAAATAAACTAACATGTACATGCAAGGTCAAGGTTAACTACAATAATATATTTTATCTACATAGTGGTGAAATTGACTAGTGCCTTGTCTTTTCATGGGGCAGTTCCAGATATATTTTAGTGAAGAAAATTGTTTAAATTAGGGTGAAAGACTCTTTAAAACCTTTATATAGTTCTGTGACCTGTGTAATTATTCAAAAAAATTGTGTTTTGCAATTTTTTTTCAAATAATCACAATCTTTCAAGTTTCCACGAGGCATTAGCCATTAATACCCAAGATTCAAAATGTGTAGATGCCTGGATAAAGATGTCTATATATACTTGCAGAAGCTTAGAGAGGTAAGAAATTGTCACATTCTTTTTTACCAAAAATTTAGCATTCATCTGTACGGCTCACTACTTAAGATTTGAAATTTTCAGACACAGTAACTAAAGTATTTGATTTACATACTTAATCCCACTTTTATTTACAATATCTTGTGGAATCTTGGACTGCCCCTATTATTTTCAACCTCACATAAATCCATGCCATTGTTCTAGAACCACACTTAACTAAAACATTTGAAGTACAGGAGTTTAGTTTGTAGATAAAATATATACTGCATAGTTTCGATAATCTAGCGTTTCAGCTGTTATCAGCAAGTTTCCAAATATATTGACTGCGTTTATAAAAACTTTGAATGATAATTAAAAGATATCTCATTTGCCGGATGTTACGGTGGAATTTTATTTATCGGGACAATGTCATAGTTTGTTTACAGGGCTCTAGGTATACTGGACTAATTCAGTATTTATTTCAGCTGTTCCAAGGCTAGATTAACGAAACTATATCATACCATTGATGATCATAAAATAAAAACATAAACAAACTCAAATACATACTGGTATACAGAGGATGTCTTAAATTATTTTTGTGCAGGACAATTTTAGTAAATTTCTTCATTCCAACGCAATTGATTTAGAAAGTCATTCTACCATGCAAGATAAAAACATTCATTTTCAATTTTCTCAAACTTTTAAGAAATAAACACTGAGTAATTGACAGTCTCTGACAGTTTTCAGTTCAGATGATTTAAATAAATTCATCGTACTGCTAAAATCCTATTTCTAGTTTAAATTCAGCAGCAAAACCAAAAAAAAGAAATCTCAATAAAAAGATAAAAAAGAATACTACAAATTTTCAGGACACATCAAATCTCATTCCAATGATTTGTGCCGATGATGTGTAGGCACAGATATTCAAATGATCAGTCATTGATGCATTGGCAACAAGATCAGCCTTTAATAAGACTTGTAACTTTTTTACACAATGAAACTAGAAGTGGGTCTATAATAATAAGGAGAGATTTCACACTGCATGCTGTACCGTCAATGGTTCGATAGGAGTACAAGATAAGATTTATATGTTGTAATACCAGTAACTATTCTAATGAAACCCTGAATACATGATTCTTCTAGATCAAGCTATGATATACATACAGTACTAACTCAGCCTGGTACCATGATATGAGTAAATAACTAGGGTGATGATCATTCATTAAAACACAAGAAACTAAAGGGTGAGGAGAATGGTGATGAAATGATTCGATTGTTACTATTGTTACAGGCTGGCAAGACAATCTTACCAGTATCATGAGCTGATTGAAGACCTATACCTTCTAATATAATCACCAATAATCTACCCACAGTCTTTGTTCTCATTGAGGCTAGTAAAAGTCACATATATTAACAATGGAAGGCAGTAACATTAAGCTTGTTGTTGTTGTTCTTAGTGTTTAGTGATATCGCAGACAAGTTGTCTTTTTTTTTTAATATTCATTATCTTTTTGCAAGGACAGGAGTCTTTCCTGTGGCAGGAAACCGGAGTACCCGGAGTAAACACAGGAGGTTGAGAAGGCGCCCCTATCTATAAGCTACATATGCTCACACCAGGGATCAAAACCACAACCGCAAGCCAGAGGTGACCGGCCAGCAAGAGGTCGAAGCGTGACACTCCAGACCACTTGGCCATCCCGACCCCCCGCAAACAGCACTGTGTGCAAATCAATCAGCACAAGCCCCTGTTGCTTAAAATGTTTATCACAGTCATTATTCTTGTAGGATCTTAATAAAATTTTGGATGTCAGATTTAGTCCATCCCAAAATTACCATAGTTGTAAGCCACAAAATAAGCAACTTGTAACTGATGATTTCTGGCAGAAATTCTGGCTTATTTTTTCTTGTACCTGTCAGGTTGTTTGGCAAAAAATTGTCTGTTTTCAACATTTATATTAATATATATCCTGCACAAATTAAGTATATCATAAGAATACCTGACATTTTGTCAGAAATATATAATTATTTATTATAATCTTTTTTCAGATTCAGCAATATTTAATGAATTTATTAGTTATAATCAAGTTACTTACTTGAGTGAGCTCTCTCTATTTTTTTCTGTACTGTTTTTCTGTGTTGTTGTATTGCCTTTTCCAGTTGTTTTACCCATAAATCCCTTTTAAATAGAAATAATAATTTAATATTTAGATACTAGTATACAGTTTTCAAGTAAGTGTATTGTTCATGTATATTTCATCTACTGCTCAAAAATGTCTCAATTAATTTTGAGAACATTTTATTAACTAATAATAATATGTCCATTTATATAGCGCCAAATCCACAAAGCGTGCTCATAATCCTTATAAGACATATAGAAATGGATTTCACTAAAAATAAAAACACTTGTATAGACATACTCCTTCTAAGTTTCATTAACATGTTGCGTTTCAATACACATACAGGTGTCGTTATCGAGCAAATAATGATTAATTAACAAATTGCCTATATATTACGTCTTTCGTCTTGTTCATCAGTTTGTTGCTATTGTTTTATCTGCTAAATGGCTTCCAAAGGGTTCATCTATATACTGCACCACATTTTTGTTAATTAATCATTATTTGCTTGATAACTATCATGAGAATTCTTCAAATTCATAACCAAACTTTTATTTCCCAAATTTATGAATAAGCGATTATGTGGAGATATTCAGATAAAGAACAATATTTTGATAAAATATATAAATACAGAACACTGACCTTTCTGTCTCTGTCATTGCCCTCAAGTTGTATATACGATCGGTATGACATATTTGAAAGTGACATGGTTCGGCCTCCTCTTCTGTCGGTTTACGTAATGTAATATCAGATAACAACATTGGCTGAAAGAAATGACATTAGAGCATGGTTTTATGTTGAATATCAATCAAGAAATTTAATCTTTCTTTCATGACCAATATTTAGCGACACATCATGGAATAATTTATAATAATAAATTCTAAGGGATAATCAAAGGCAGAAAGTCTAAAAAAAACAATGAGTTCAAACTGCATTGCTATATGATAATGACAGCCATTTGGTCAAATTACTTTGTATTAAATTTATTTTATTCTACTACTCCCACGGCATCATTTTTTGATCTAGTGTCCACACAGATGTACCAGCTTTAATTACTTTATAAGGGAGTGTTGCTGTACCCAGTCTTCGTGTTTCAATTTTTAAACTACTTTGAATTGCTTAGGACAATTGCGAGTTGTGTGGTATTTGTTTCAAGAATTAAAATACTAATAAAATGAAAGTACTTACGATTTTATATATTTTAAAGTTCATACTGCTCTTGGAACTATATAACATGAGTGTAGAAGCGTTATTTCCTATAGATTTGGAAGGTTGTGTTAACAGTAAGAAATCATTAAATAAAAAACACATTAATTCTTTATTACTTTTAACCTGAAATTAGAATAGCAGAGATAATTAGATATCAGTAAAGACATGAAAAAAGGATTTGAGTATTTTAGAATTTCCACAAATAGTCGTGTAACTTCTAATTTTTTTGTTTACTCTAAAAGTAAGTGCAGGATGACTGCACTACACGCAAAACAAAAATCTACAAGAAGATAAACCTGCGGACAAGACAGAAAATAGACATTGCAAAAAAATGAACAATTATCAAATCAAGTGAATGGATCCGGGGGCCAGCCGTAAACGTCCACTGCGCTGCACAGTCCCAGGCAAGTTATGGTACAGGCTTTACTAAAATGACTTACAAAAAGGACGTAACAAAAATAATGCGACCCATCTTAACAGTGGTTGTCTCTTCAATGGCGAAAGTCTGCCAGTTGAAGTCAGGTGTTAGAACGTCAACGTATTTTAACAATAAGGGCAATTTTTCGGACAGAATCTCAGAAAACGCAAAAAAAATTAGTGTAGTGAGGTAAAAGATAAATTAACCAACCTTATAAAGAACACCTGAATGTAATATTTTTCTGGGACCAACACTATTTGTAACAGAATTAAATGTAATTTTCTGAAATAGAAAAAAAGACAAATAATTAACTTTTATTACTCGGTACAAGGTTTTTCTATTTCACAAACTTTTTCAATTTTTCATACTCATATTTAGTGATATCCTTAGTGTTGGTTATATGGCTATGAACTCGGGCTAAGGTCTTTAGTCAAAAGATTAACAATAAACAGTTCAGTCAGAATATTCTGAGACATAATAAAGATTTAGGGGTGCACAATATGATGTAATAATCCAAAAGGAACCTTTTCTTGAAATAGGATTCGCAATAAAGGGAAATAATAAATATATAAATAGGTTTACCTCCGGCAAACTATCCGCATGGACATGTTTCTGTATCCATTCTAATCTATCGGAGTTATCTTTCTCTCTGACACCTTCATTAACTTGACTACACAACTCCTCTGCTCTCGCTAAAGCATCAACTAAATTCTGATGATCAGCATGACTATCAGGCGTATATTTCAATATCTATATAAAATACAATAAAATCATTTGTAAATTACAATGATGCAGGAGTGAAATTTTTCTATTATTCTTTTCTATTAGACACAACATGCATTTGCGTTCTCAGCAAAAATCCTCGAAATTAAACTATTTTCTTTATCATTCTCATCCCCTACTGCTAAAAGAATTAGAAATCTTCTTCTATATTGTTGCCAAGACTCTAGTAAGAATTACTATAAATATGAAACAAGAAACCTACATTTGGTATTGTCAGGTGTCAATCAACAACCATATTTGATTATCAGCATATACAACTGAAATTCTCATAGACTAGAAAATATTGAATACTGATGAATATACTGTACCTCTTTTATCATTAACGGATATTTGGTAATTCTTTGCATGGGTTTCAGTAAGAAACTACTTAAAGGCATATTTTTAGTTCTAGGATCCAGCATACATTTCTGAAATTGAAATCGATGACAAATCACTAATTGAACTTCTATTAAAATTTCAAGAGGGAAATATCAAATAGTATCAATGTAATACTTTCAATACAGTATTTATAATAAACAGACTGACAGAAACAATTGACAAGACTAGAAGCTAAACATTTGCTGTACAAATGCTTATCAGATGAGATCTCAGCACTAAAAGGAACATAGAATTATTTCCCTGAATATACCTGTTCCTGGGTAATTAAATTAAGTTAACCTGTGTTCCATTATGGGTCAGAGGGTGCTATGAAGCTTACCTTGCTGTTTGCAAGCTATTATTTATTTTGACATCTTTATTTCAAAGGAGTGGGTAATTTATTCTTTGCAGAACCTGCACTATCCTCATTCTGGATAGAAACAACCCCTTTCACTCCCTCGATGAAACCATTTGGACTGGCCTACCTCAAGGCTCTGAAGCTTGCCGCTTTGTCCAACACAGGCTTTATTCATTGACACAAATTTTTTAACGTGGATATAGTGTCCCTGCACAAACCAAAGCAATACATTAGATCCAATGAAATGACAGTTTAGTTTCTCACCCATATTAATACATTAGATCCAATGAAATGACAGTTTAGTTTCTCACCCAAATCAAAGAGGTCTACATTAATCGACTTACCCTATGCACTTCATTAAAATCAGGACTAGTATCACATTTATGTTGTAGTAGGGCTGCTGCTGTTAGTTGACAACTACAGTAACGTACATATGGTGTCATGTGTGGTAGCTGGAAAAAAGAGAAATAATAGAATTACCAGTTTAAATAAAGGTAGGACTGTTTATGGATACCATCTATTTTAAGGCTTTATTTTAATACATTTTTAAAAAATTACTTAAAAATTGGAAATTGGAACTTTGAACAATTTTCCCAAAAATGGTTGGGTTGAAACTAAACATTAATACAGAAACTCCCACTACAACAGCAAACTACACAATACCAGTTTTGGTGAAAACAAACTACTAACATAATAATATTTTAAGGCTTTATATTAATACATTTTAAAAAAATAACTTAAAAATTGGAAATTGGAACTTTGAACAATTTTCCCAAAAATGGTTGGGTTGAAACTAAACATTAATACAGAAACTCCCACTACAACAGCAAACTACACATTACCAGTTTTGGTGAAAACAAACTACTAACATAATAATATAGATCCCTAATTTATACTCAAGTAGTCAAGAATAAACCTACATATACTTACATTTTCACACAGTATGTCACCAATCATATGTATTGCTTTGCCTTTACCACTCATCTTCCTTCTTACACGTAAAGATCTAGAACATATACAATTGGCTTTATCGTCTACAAATGCTTTTTCTTTTTAATACTCAAAAGGCAATTCAATGCACATTTTGAGGAATGACTTACGAAAAAAGGGAGGGGGGGGGTAGCGTGTGCATGCTGCATGATAATGTCTGTCACTTGAGTCAACTGGCAAGGCGAAGAGTAGGTCGCCTGTCCTACCTCATATGTTTTCTCCGGGTCCTCCTTGGTTCCTCCCACTGCCAAAGACCCCTACGTTCAAGGGAATTTCAACTAGTACGTATCGAGTTGACGTTAAACATCATTTCTCTTAGGAACAATAACTGAATATGAAAACAGTGTGTAGATAAGTTGTACATTACGTGATAAGTTGTGCATTAATTATAGAATAAACCACTTACTTGATAAGCTTTGTACTACTTATAATCAGATCTTGTAAATTTACAAATAATATTTGAGATTCTTCTGGTGTTAAAACTTTAGCATCTACCAATGGATATTGGAACACCTAATTATATAAAGAGATTACATTAATTTTAATTTCTAAAGTAATCAAGCGACAGTACAAAAATTAACTTGGACAACAGTGTTTCTTTTCCTACAAATTGTGCCAATTTGGATACTGATAAAGTTATGAACTAATGGTAATTGTTTTTGTAGACACACCACTCATAGAACACATGCTGGCATATGTTTTTGATTGACTGACAGTGAAACCTACCTCTCTCACAAATGAGATGTCATCAATGTATGTCTGTTCAGTATTAATTAACTCTTGGATATAATTTTGGCGATTCTTTTCTTCAGGCTGGAGATTGCGTATTAATGAAGAATCTCGGTTTTCTCTAGAAACTAGAATAGAACAATATTTGTGGAAATAAAACTTGCAGCCTTTCATGAATGTTTTTTCAAGCTACATGAAAATAGTACCAAGAGCCTATGTTCAGTCAATATATATGTATCAAATGCTCAAGCCACTGAATATAGGAAGCAATGTGAATACATTTGCCCTTTCATGGTGCCTCTACCGTATAGCAATTGGACCAGTCAATACTGTTTTAGTCTACAAAGCATTCAATTCTTCAGAATAGTATGTGGGCTATATCAAGACTTTTTCTTTACAGTCCCTCTTATAGCATCCGTTTGGAGAAGAATTAAAAAATGTCCCAAAATATTTAAATTTGACTCTTTTTAATTTTGACAATCAATGTATTTGAAACATGACCATTATATTAATATGGCATACGATCACTTGTTTTACATAAAGCATGGAGATTGGCAAGATTTATCTTAAACGATAATCTTCTTCATCTTGATGTTTCCATGGTAGTGATATCAACAACCTTTGGTTTAGTTGAAGTTTATCCTCTTTATTTTTAAAACAGACTGGACACAGTTAATCGCGTAGATCATCTCTATTCTGTATTATATGTTGTGTATTTTAGATGATGAATTAGGATCTGGGTTAAATAAACACTTGTTGAATTGTACCTTGGTTCCATTTAACTCATTATTGACCCCTAACCAAATTCATATATTTTGCTATTTGAAGTTCAAGAGAAAATGAAAGGGGGTATGTGAGATATGATCTTAAGGGTGGCACTATATTATTTGCCATTGCTGCAAGCCTCAGCTCAATCGCACACCAATCTACTGTTAAAAGCAGTGATGGGCTTTCAAAAATTTTCTAGTCGGACATTTTTTCCCAAAAATAAAGGGACATAACTCTTATTGTAATTTAAGCATATTAATGAAATGCATTATTGGCTGTAATTCTCTCTAATTCCCCACCTTGCAATAATGTGTTCCCTCAACCTATCATTTCCAGCAAAAAAAAATTCAAAACAGAAATGAATGATGAAGATTACGAAACGTTTATTGGAGTTTATGATATATTATGGCAATCATACTGTGCTGATTACAGTACTTACATTACAGATTCAATGCTAGACATACATATTGATTCAATACAGACAACTACAGCTTCCTGGTAATTCGATATATCATTATACAGTATAAATATCATTAAGAGTATAATCTGTAACATATTAACTGCTACATACAAGTAGAGTATATGAACAAACATTTTCAGCTAAAACTTCAGATGACAAAACACAACACACTAAACACAACATACATGGAGACATACACATAATAAATTCTTACTTTCAATAATAACACAGTACCAAGCTAAATCAAGTAAATTTTTTTTAAAGTACCGGTACTCTATGTGAATAACTAAGGTAATAGTGGTCATCTACATACGCATACAATAATAACAGTATAACTAATTCTTACTTTCAATAATAACACAGTACCTATTTCAATCAATTAATCTTTTTACCGGTACCGGTACTCTATCTGAATAACTATGGTAATAGTGGTCATCTACATTCTCAAAAAATCCTTTCTACTGTATATGTATAAGTTCTATAGCTACACATAACCTGCATGATATTCTACTTATCTGATTTAATAGTTTTAACAATATTTTAAGTATGAATAGTAAACTTTAGCCCAAAAAAGTTGTCTATTTTTCGTTTATCGTCAAATCTCTAACACATTGATTAGTTAATAGTATTACAGGTGAATAATTTAAAATTTAAGTGATCTTCTTAGTAGTGCAGCTTATGAATTACTAGAACAATAGCTAATATAGTTAATAATACTGGAATTATCTCATGAGATAAATGTATATAGTGTTGCTTAACATGAATGTGCCAAAGATGACTAGTCAATAATGTTAAAGAAATTAAAGTATTTACCATAAATTAATTGTGTAGTGATTTTTCAATTATAAAGGTTAAGTATCATGATTATTCTATTGTCTATGGATTTCTGATTTATTAATTCTCTACTGTATCTGAATAGCCTATACTCACTGAGTAAATAAAACATTATTTA
Organism: Patella pellucida; assembly: GCA_917208275.1. Classification (NCBI taxonomy): domain Eukaryota; kingdom Metazoa; phylum Mollusca; class Gastropoda; family Patellidae; genus Patella; species Patella pellucida. Next base: position 78,569,617 of record OU795036.1, read on the forward strand.
TATTATATATTTTTATTACTATAATAAACATCTATTAAATCACCTAAATCCTTCAGTATTAATGGGTACATCATAAATATTCATACTGATAAATAAAACCTCCGTAATTTTGTCCTTGCTGACGATTCTGATAGTTCTAATGTTTGTTTACCAACTCATACCATTTCAAAGGGTGGCATATATATATACGTTTGTTTTTTCTCACACTACTAATTTCACTGTTCAGACATCAGTCACATAGATGTCTCAACATCGGTAAATGTTTTATTTGACTACCCCTTAAGGCTGGCTAGGTACTGTACTGTTTATATTTTTTTTTGGTATGAAAGCTTTATGCTGCATATATCATTATACCAATAACCACTTGCACATAATCTGATATGTTATGCCATTTTTGATCCATTCAAACCAACTCCAATATTATATTTGAGATGACTAAAGCATATGTATCACTGGAATCACGTTTAGACTTTAATGTGTTTAAAACACTTCAAATACAAAAACTGGCTGTATAGACCAAACCTCTTACTTTTCACTCAATATATCCCAAAATCTACACTTAAAATTTCTAAAAAGCAAATTATTGTAAAAGTATAAAAGAATAGACCCAATCCCTCAATTTAGAACAGCTAATACTACTTTTCTTGTATTTAAGTAGTTCAAAGTGTTAAAAAAAGCGACACCTAAATCCACTTTGGGGGAAATTTCTAAAGTTCCAGAAAAAAGAGATGACCCATAAATCTTGATCTTCACAATGAATTTATAATGTAATCAGTAACCAGACTAAAACCATGCAAGAACATACAAAACAATTACGTGACCAGAAAAATATGATGTCCATTTAACAGTTTACACAAAAGGACTAAAACTTAATCTTAAAATGAACAGAAAAATAAAATTTACGACCAGTTTGAGTAGATTGGAAATTCTAAGCATTAATTGCAAAGATTTGGCACAAGGGCAACTCAAAAAAAATTCTGTATACTTGGGCCTATTATTTGCTATTCAATTCACAAACTATATACAATTTATCAAAACAAAAACTATTCTCATTTTAAATATCCATAATAAATAACGCATGAATTATAAGCTATAGGTATGAGATAACAAAATAATTAAACAATTGCATAATAATATCCAAATGAATACACTGGACTAAATATAACAATGTGGTTATAAATCTCCTTTTGTTAGTTTATATAATTATTACCGGTATCTACAAAAAAAAATGTTAATAATATGCAAATCAAAATCTAATTCAATGGAATATAATAACAATTCAATTATTGAGTATTATGGAGGGCAGTCTTTTTATACTTCTATATTCTACTTTCACTTTCTTTGACATTTTTACAATGGTACTTCTTCATTTATTTTTATCACTGGATATTGTTTTTCTATGGTCTCCAACATTAGAAGCATCTGTACGAGATACTTATCAAGTATTTTATATACATAATTTTCCTATTTCTTTTACTGATACGGTTGTTGAATTTCAAGGATATGATCCAAGTTACATATTATTCTTATGTACCAGAGTTCTTTTGAAATATAGCTTATTATGAGATCTGGCATATATAATATATGATTTGATACATGTAGATACCTGAAGAATTATCAGTTGAATGAATGATTTAAAGAGCACGCAAATTATAAGCATAATAGTAGTATGTACTTGATGGTTTAAATTGTCAACAAATCTGTTCTTAACTAGGGAGATATCTTGATTAAAATTATGAAATTAGCCCATAATTACCACAAGTGTATATTATAATATTTGAAATGTGTACAGTTGAACCCATTTACAGCTCAATGACTCAATGATTATTAATCCATTTAATAAAAGAACCGGTAACATTTGAGATCTGGTTGGAATCAATCAGATAAAAACATCATATGTGACCCCCCACAACAAAACCAGTCACATGTCACAATTTTTGAAAACTGTGATTTAATGCTGATCTTAAAGGGAACTGGAACAGCTTTCTGTTGATATAATATATATGCAAATCACCCAAAAATTGGCAGAGTTATGGCCATCTGAAGTTTCAAAAGCTGCGGTGCATCCAAATACAAAATAATGAGAAATTTGCATTTTAAAACTGCCAAAAATAAATCCCATAGTAACACTTATATAACTATTGCATAAATCAAAATAAAAGTTTGTGAATATAATAATGTGTGGTGTATCAACATTTGTACCAAATTTTATCAACATATTCCTTAAGTAACCTATTTTTTTTCTTATTTATTTCTGAAATTTACCTTAAATCCTTATTTTTCGAATTAGCTGTGTTATGGTCATGGCTACAACAAAGGCCTGGTTTCACGTTTTAAATATGTTTTTTGCCACAAAAGATCATTTTGCACATCTTAATTTGTTTTGTTTTTTATGTGATGATACTTTTTGGGTCAGACAGATTAGCTTAGATTTGTGTTAGATATCTAAGAACTATAAAATACTTATTTTGGTTGGTTACCATGGCAACATTTTTCTAAAAAAGTAATTTTAATCATTTTGCACATCTTAATTTGTTTTGTTTTTTATGTGATAATATTTCTTGGGTCAGACAGATTAGCCTAGATTTGTGTTTGATATCTAAGAACTATAATATACTGATTTTGGCTGGTTACCATGGCAACATTTTTCTAAAAACATAATTTTAGTCATTTTGCACATATTAATTAGTTTTGTTATTATGTGAAAATATTTCTTGAGTCAGACAGAAAAGCTTAGATTTGTGTTTGATATCTGATAACTATAAAATACTGATTTTGGCTGGTTACCATGACAACATTTTTCTAAAAAAAAGTAATTTTAATCATATTCAAAAGATGAAAAACAAACGAAACCTTGACTTACATAACTCGGCAAGTGAGGAAAATACGAGCGCACAAAGTAAACTCATATTAGGTAACTAGCAATATAATTACGCCATGTTAACAGTTCTTTTTTTTCACAGCCTCCACAAAATACCCTTTTTATGCAATTTTTTATTATATTTTCACAAAAACGATTGATTTATTGAAAAATAGATGCTTTTCTGAAGCGTATTGTGCAAAAAAAAATTTTGGGATAGTTTTGACCCATATAGTGTATTTTGCCGTGTATATAGAAATAGAGCTGCACAACAAGCGACTGGTTTTGTTGTGGGGAGTCACATATAATATCATTTTAGTTCTATCTATCTGATTATAGTACCACAGACTGTGACAAGAAGCAGGTTATGATATTATTGTTTCAATCTTACTATTATATACCCATTCTAAAACATTGGTTACAATGCAGGGGACAGATGATTCTTAGTAGAACTATATTTTCATGCTGAGTTCGTTGATATTGTGGTATTCAGTGCAATCAAACCAAACCTATGTATTATAAACTTTTTTAGAAAAGATTAATTTGTTAAAAAATCAATGATCGTATGATTGCTTAGGGTATGGATTGTAAGATTAACTTCAGTTAGAATATCACCAATGAAGCTGTTATAGCTATTGTATCTCATTTATGTGAAAGAACAGAATTAATATACGATACTATAAAATATTGTGGAAAGGACACAACTTTTAAAAATGAGATTTAATGACTTTGGTTTCGTATGTAATCGATTAATTATACACGAGTTCATTAAGCACATTAATGAATTGTGGTGTAAATAAACATAGATGAGCTGATCATGCACCGGCATATAATCACATTGGATTCAAACAAATATAACTTATATGTTCGCTTTATGTGCTCTTTAATCTTGAAAAATGTAAATTTAGCATAAAATAATATAAAATATCATACACATCTCAAACATAACAACAGCAATAGCCCAGAATTTCAAATGCAGCATAAGACTTACATTATTATGCATGTGGTAATTAATTAATGTGGCCTGACTATATGCGGTACAGTAGTTGTATATAATATTGTTTGGCATGAATTGCACATTGTATGTACCCATAACAGCGTATTAATAATTTTAATGAATTATACAATTAAATTTCAACCTTTTGTGTTGGCATTAAGGATTGCAAGCATTGCCATTTATATACTTCTTCTCACCCAAAAATAAAGCCAAATTGGAAAACAACCATTTAACACCATATGACTTCCTGGAGCTCAGGGTAAATATATAAAATCATAATCGAACTAATATCAAACTATTTAATTTAAGATGACAACTCTACATTGGAGCTGGCAACATTTATTTGGCAATATGCAAGTGAAAACACACAGACTTTAGCAACATAGAACACCAGCCACCACAAACCTTATACTCAATGTTAGAAATATTTCAAACTAGACTTTTAAAAAAAATGGAAAATAAATAAAAAGCGAATAAAATTAAAACCGTGAGCCTTGCCTGACCCACTACCACATTGAACAACTGGCCTGAGGTGGATGGAATGCTTTGTCTGGGTCATCCATTGTCTTCACTGGCATATTACCAAATAACAGTACTAGAGCATACCATATTTGCATACTTCAAATTAACAACTGAATATCAGCCATGAGATATAAACTTACTCTTTCTTCCTCCAGTTTCAATCAATATTTTAAAGTTCTTTATTATGAATAAGGTGACAATTAGAGCTTTGCTAATCTAACATAAAGTTTGTTCATGAAAAGTTCTCTGACAAATTACTTTGAAATGTACGGAACAGATAAGAAATTAGGCTCTAAAAAAACTAGGGATGGCAAAATAAATTAACATCATGAGTGGTATGCAAATATGGCTAGCAATAACAAGTAAACAAATAAAACGTGCAAATTATTTGATTTTGGTTTTGAATTTGAGGAAAGCTTGACTGATGTTTTGTTGTGGTAATGAGTCAGACATTGCAGCAGGCCCTTCAGTATTCCAACATTATCCTGAAGTGATAAAATTAAAGGAACAGTAAAATACCAAATAAGACACAAAGTTATTAAAAAAATATACAACATACCTCCGTTATTATTACCTGCTCAAGTCAAAAGATTGAATAGGATATGTTTAAAGTCCTGATGGATTATTTTAATCCTATAGAATTACTTGGAAACTATAATATTGTGAAATCTGAAATCTCTTAAGGATTATCAGTTCAAAAATGGTTCTTTTCTGATCATTATTTACAAAGAAATGAGGAATTGAAATTCATCCAAAGTTTTTTTGTTGTCCGCAAATATATAATGATGGCCTTTTATTTAAATCTGACTGAATCCAAGCTGGGTATCTAGCATTGGTATTTTGATTTTGTTTTCTTAATTAAATGTTAAATATTCAATCTGAGTGTATATTAGTGTGATATTTTTGTGAAAAATGTAACTGGCTAATCCGGTATATTTAGCATACCTATAACACTACAGGGTTCAAGAATACTAGTGAGTTATCAAAATTGTCATGTCAAGTAGAAACTGCACATTTCAAGGGTTCATATGTCAAAGAAAACTTCAACATGGACACCTGTTACCAATGTTTGTCGTGTATTTTGTACACAATGAACAGTCCAAATGCGGATTACACTATTTTGCCTGATTACAATATTTTGCCAATATCCTTTTTTTGGGCTTTCAAATTTTGTCTAGTGGTTTGGATTGTTCATACTTTTTTTTATTTTAGTTTTATCCATATTCTTACACATTTATATCTAGTGGTAAAACAAGATCAACTGAATGACTATTGCCGATTATCAACTGATGATTCACTTCATGTGTCTACTTCAACTTCATCTAAAATATAAGCTATAACTTAAAGTTGTGGCTTGAAAAAGTGATTGGATATAAAATTGAGATGTACTTACAAGAAGAACTGTTGTAGGGAGTAACATAATTGGCTGGAAACATGCCAACGACACCATCAACCTCTCCTTGCCACCAATCATTGGCTTCTTTATTAAGAACAGTAATCACAGCATCTTTTTGGAATGTCAGTTCATCATCATTTTGAGAAGTGTATGCATATATTGCTTGTACTTTTTCACCTGAAGTAAAACTAACTTTTAGTAAAGATACCATCTCAGGCATAATTATTCTTTAGGTAAATATAATCAAAATAACATCATCCTGCAGCTTGTACTGGAAAATTGGTATGGTTTATCTCGGCGTATATAGCCCTAGTTTCTCTTTTGTGTTGATTTATTCATAACTAATTTCTTTTCAGTGTTGAATTATTCATTACTTAAATCATTGTGTTTAATTTTCATTACCAAGCGTATAATTAATAAATAACCAGGGCTATATACGCCAAGTTAAACCATACCAATTTTCCAGTGTTAATTAATGGTGATAACTATATGTTGTTACAATGTTTTGTAAGATTCCATAACATAGAATTTTCCATGTGAACGATAACAATTTAAATGTAGTATAAATATATTTATTGGATGTAGGAAACCTATAAAAGCAAGCCTGGAAATAAGGCACCTGTCACAAACAATGTCAGGCACAGATTCAGGCTGTGTCGGGCACTCAATGACTGGTGAATGTCATTTTGTCTGGCACTGATTTGTCTTTTTTTTGATATTATTAATACATGTCCAGCACTAAGTTGAAAATATCAGGTAGTATTTCATTAGGGCCTGACATTTTGTCAGATACATCTAAAAACGTTATTTCCAGGCATGTTTGGATGTAGGAAAACTTTTAAAAGATGACTTACTAGTAGGTGCAGTAGTAACAGGGGGTTGTGATTGCTGTGAAGTAATAGAAGATTGGGAAACTGGAGTAGCTGATCGACTATTCTGCTGAGACTGAAATGTTCAAAATTAATTTTACATTCCACAAGACAAAATTTTCTGGCTTACGATTTGAAAATTGTATGATTAATCTTAATGGTAAGCCATATTTAAATTTACAGAAATGTATTTAGATCTTGGGGCACTATTAGTTTTCAAAGCATTTTCTTAGTCTTAAAGTTAAAAAAGAAGTCAAATTATTACATACCACAGCAGCTATAGTACTAGATAAACCTGTATCTGGTGTAGATCTTGCACTAGAAGGACCCAATAGTTTCACATAGTTAGCTGGAAACCAACCAATTTTTTTCTTCTGACCTCGAGCCTGTCGTTAAACAAATAAGAATAAATCTATCAGTGTAAAACAAGGATCTGCATTAAATACCGCTTAAATCTGATCATTCTGTATCTGTATTACTATTGTTTATATTCATAACAGAAACTATGGACCTTGGGCCTGTATCACAAAGTTTTAACTAAAGATAAAATCCAAATCTTAGTAATTTGATTGGATGATATAAGATTGACTTTAGTGATTAGCCAATCAAATGGTAGTATCTACTAAAATTTAGATTTTGAGAAACTGGGCCCTGATTTATGTACCAAATGAAGTTTAGTTTAAGTCTTTTCCATGTGAATAGTTCATATAAGCTTTCCAATTTAGTACTTTCTTATATGTACACTTATAAATAAAGTTTCCAATGTATAACTTCCTTATATGTACACTTATAAATAACTAACCTGTAACTCTCCCTCCCACCAACCACGAGGACTTTTCTGTCTAACTTGTATTAAATTACCAGATTCTAATGATAACTGACCAGCACCAGTAGCAGTGTAGGCAGCAATAACCATGGCAATTTCTAAAAAAAAATTCAATTACAATACATGTATAAGAATAAATACACTCTGCTGCATATATATATGTATAGAAATAACAGTTTTTTGCATTGTCAATTATAAAAATAGATTGCTTTATATGGCTTAAACTCCATTGCCACTAAATCAAATATTTAAGAAAATATGAGAATAGTCAAGTAAAGGCTCTTACCTGGCTTTTTAGAAGTTTTCTGTCCGGGCTACCAAAAGAATAGAAAATAACATAATTGATATAAATATATTTCAACAACTAATAAACAGATCAAAGACAAGCTTTATCATTATACGTTAACAATACAGATAACAAAAAAAAAAAAAAAAATGAACTAATACTTGATCTAACTAGATAAACATGCAAAACACATGAAAGCAGAGTACACAAAATATATAACTTTAAAAGCTAATCACAGAGAAGTTATAATAGCTATATAAGTAGAAGATACGATAATATAGAAAGAGACCACACCTCCAAATTGTTAGTATCAGATGCTGCCCCACTCAAAATATTACTGACTTCTGCTGACAGGGCAGGTGTTTCAATGATTACATCTGGTATTTGACTTTTTGCTTTAATATTAGTATCAGTACTTGATGCCAGTAAGTCTATCTTCTGATTAGACAGTGTGTTAGGTACATTGGCATAGATGGTTGATGAGACAACATCAACGGTATTAGCACTACCACTAACAGGACCAGGAGTATTTTCATATACTGATGCTGCTGATGATCCAAAATCTGCGAAATCAAAGCCAAATGACTCTGATGAGGCAAGACCACTGACACCAGCAGTAGTTGATAGGGTTCCACCAAATGGGTCAACTTCAAAGTCACCAGGTACATTAGATTCTTTTTTATCTGGAGCAGTAACAAATGTTGATGGTACTATACCAAATGGATCCTGTTTAGCATTTTTTTCTCCATTACTAGTAAAGGATGCAGAAGTATGTGCCCCAAATGAATCTCTTTGAACACCACTAAATGGGTCATTAATGGTCAATGATGCTGTATTTTGTGTCATACTAGAAGAAACACTAAAACTTAAATCTGAGAACAGATCAGATGTTATTTTTGAAGTGGTATCTAATGTAGAGCTTGAAATTGGTGTTGTTGAGTTGGGCCTAGAAGCAGATAATTCATCTTCCTTAAAGTCAGCAGCAGCAGAGAACATGTCAGCAGAATGAGCTCTTTGTGCTAATGACTTTGAAGGCTGCGCTCCTCCAAATCCATTGTTATTTATTGATGAATCTAGTTCTCCAGCATTATTGGAAGAAACACTTAAACTCAAATCCGAAAAGAGATCAGATGTAATCCTTGATGTGGTATCTAATGCCGTATTTGATGAAGGTGCTGTTGATGCTGTATTTTGTGTCATACTAGAAGGAACACTAAAACTTGAATCTGAGAACAGATCAGATGTTATCTTTGATGAGGAATCCAACGTAGAGTGTGTAAAAGATGTTGTCGAGTTGGGCCTAGAAGCAGAAGTTTCATCTACATCCATTTGGGCTGTATTCGAGAAGATATCTGCCGACTTTGCTCTTGGTGCTGAAGACTTTGATAGATGTGTACCCCCTGAAGCATTATTAAAAGTGGAAGAATCTATACCAGATACTGCATTTGGTGCCCCAAAATCTGCAAAATGATCTGAGGTAATCTGAGCTGTTGCATCTAGTGTAGAGTTAGTAACAGGTGTTGTTGAGTTAGGTCTAGTAGCAGACAGTTCATCAGAATTGAAAAGAGAGTTAGCAGATAGAATATCTGCAGACTGAGCTCGGGGAGCTGAAGACATAACAGATGGCTTTGCTGTAGTGTTACCAAAATCAAGGTTGAATTCTGATAGTAAGTCATCCATAGATTTTGCTTTGTTTATTGGCTTCTGTAATTGATTCACTGTAGTACTAGTGGATGTAACATTAATGTCAGTATTTGCACTTACAAAGTCATTTTGGTTAGTGTTAAAAGAAGAAGCAGCAAACATCATGCCAGCAGCATCCTACACCACACATATACAGGAAGAATAAAAGAATTAACATCAAAAGAATTAAACAGCCATGCAGTATCGTAAACCACAAAATAAGCTACACATGCATTACAATACAACATCTAACTAAAGTAAGTCTATAAAGAATAAATATAGCTCAGAAGTAACAATGGTTAGCTACATAGTTTTATACAGAAAAAGATTTGGTTAACTTTGTTTGGAAACAGAATATATATATATATATCACTCTTTAGACATTTGAGCTATTAATTTTAACTCGTACCATAAAAAGAAGTTTACCCACACATTAGTTTTTATCTACGTTAAAAAAACAATATTACAACACACGAAAAAAATAGCTAATACATACCTGGATTTCAACTTTTTTAACATAGTTAGCAGGGAAGACACCAGTTTTATCATTAACTGTGCCAGTCCACCAATCACCATCTGCCTGTGTGACTAGAATCATCTCTCCTTCATTAAATTTTAAATCGGTTGCTTCACCAGATGAATAGCTATACATGGCAATATAATATTCTGGAAAATAAAAAATTAACAAATAAAATTACACCACATTTCTATACATCAATTGTTTTCACTAGGGATCAGGTATCCTTTAACCTGGTTGTTTTGCTCTTTAATTAATATAATAGCCTTTAATTTCAAAACATCCTTTGATTATTGATAATAACCCTTTAATTTTCAAAAGTGGTTTAATTAGTACTATGGCTTTATTTAATGGTACACCATTTAATCCTGCTCAGCTAGTAGTTAAAGACTTTAAATAATTGAATGGGTCATCCATTTCTAAACCCCTCCATGAGAAATTAAATGGTGTACCATTAAATTACGCCATAGTACTAATTAAACCATTTTTGAAATTTATAGGGTTATTATCAATTATCAAAGGATGTTTTGAAATTAAAGGCTATTATATTAATTAAGAGCATAACAACCAAGTTAAATGATACCAGATCCCTAGTGTTTTGTACACTGATGTACATGTAAATGAAGAAATATGTCTCAACCTCATGTGATTTATAAAAAAAACCTTCTAGTAAAAAACTAGTAAGCTCCACTATAGACACATAAGTTCCGATCTGATTTAAATACAGATCTATATTTTTTTTTTTTTATACTTTTGATGGCCTCTACTACACGGTTGTAGTGGAAGGTTGCACCAGAGGTCATACATGATAATTTTGACATTAGATTAACCAATCAGCGTTGATGTTTCTAGTGGGTCAGACACACTTCCAAGAACCTTGCGCCAAAAACCGACCGAAACAGACCATTTCATTAGCTAATCACTCACATCATCTGGAGCAGGGGTCTCATATAACAACTCTTCCAGATCCTAGTGTAGTAAAGACAAGTAAAACGAAATTTTGAACTATCCAAAACGAAACGAAATATGATCTGTGTTTTAATCAGATTGCATAAGTTCATTAATGTATTAAACATGCATTATTCAAGAGCTAAATCTGCCTAGTGCAGGTCTTTATTTGGGCATGAAATGTTTTCTAAAGTATTAATTAGACATTAATTAACTGATCCAGGCCTTAATCAACTTTGGATGGCATCAGATTGCTCCGATACTAAACAGATTTAAACGTTTCAGCGGTAAATCAAATATGGCGCACCTTAACGCTTCGAGTCGTAGCTTTGATCAACCAGGTCCGTGGTTGAAATTATTGCACAGGTCGGTCAAATCTTTAATTGCCTATATCTTCGCTTGCAATAGAGTAATTTGAATGAAATTTTCAAATTATTCATTTTACATCATCTTCTTTCGAACTAGTATAGCAAGAATGGCTAGTTCTTATCTATATCTTGAATAATGTAACTTTAAATAGGGAATTTGTGTGTATATTATACATCTTTGATTGGTATTTAGTAATTGAACATAATAACACAGGGTACAATTTTATGGATAAACAAATCAGTAATTGTGTATCCATAAAATTGTACCTTGTGTTATATTAAACATGTATGTATATACTTACCCCCATCTTTTTTATCTGGTGCAGGTGAATCACTCGTACTATCATGAGTATCAAACGTTAAATTAGGGACAGGTGTAACATTACTGAAATTAAAAATAGTAAACTTAATTGATATTTTAAAAAGGCAACTTCACTAGAACTTAAAATAAAGCATTTTTTTGAAACTACCATCAGATTAATGGTTGCGGGTATAACAGTTCTTAAAGGACACTGGTTGAAGTCTTATAGGAAATTTTTTAACTTTGTTATTCATAATGTTATCAATTGAGTAAGACTTAACTAACCTTTCTTTGACTTCACCAACACTTACTAATTTTACATATGCTTTAGGAAACCAACCAGTCTGAAAAGATAAAGATCAGCAAAATACATTATATTTTACATTTGGGTAAATGTCACCAAAATTCATAACAACAAACGCTACAACATGTAACAGATTGACCTTGGAATTTGATACGGATTGTGCTTGTGTTACTTGTCACCTGGCTATCTAGGCATTTGGAGGCCTTTATTATTAGTTCGATCAACAAATATGACTTCTTCACATTCAGGTGTTAAGATTTTGGATGAGTCAACTAACCTTGCCATTTAATTCACCTAACCACCACATATCTTGTTGTTCTTTAACTATAATTGTATCATCTTTATTAAAAGTCAGATGATTCTCTTGTCTAGCCTTCCATGGATATGTAGCTTTAGCTGTTAAACCTTCTGGTGCTATCTGCCCCTACAACAAAAGCAAATAATTATATTTCTAAATCACAAACAATGGGACTTTTGTTTTGGTTTCCAACCCTTTCACAATTCTAGCACAATACATGAAATTCAGGTATTAAAAATAGTCAGTTAGTATAGTGGGGAATTCCTTAATTAATACAATGTTTAATTTTGAGTTGCAAGGCAATGATAACCACCCCACCCCCAACCGACACCTCTATCTCAAAATGACAACCATTAATTACTTTGTATGTTTATAGCCTTATAAAACATCTAGCTAACAAAAAATTAATCAAATTGCTTAACCTGAGCAGAAAACATTCATTATCAAAAGCATAACCTAATAAACATCTACACCACTTTTGAACATTCTGATTCCATTGGAAGTAGAATTATTGTGTTCCAAAAGTAATGACTGGCAGACAGATGAGTGGACGAGAGACGAGAGAAATGGGGTTTAACGTCCACTTAAGACAACTAGGTCATTTCGGGACTAACATATGGTTTAAATTTTATTTCAATAATTGCGCGTATGGGTCTTTAGCAGTGGGAGGAAACCTGAGTGCCCGGAGGAAACCCATGAGGTTGAGAAGACGCCCTATCTCCATGCCACATACGCTCACACCAGGGCTCGAAACCACAGCTGCAAACCAGAGGTAGCCGGCAAGCTAGAGGTGAAAGCACGGCACTCTAGACCACTAGGCCATCCCAACTCCCCCATGAGTGGACAAACCCACTTAAATAGTTCCCTACTTTCTTTAAAAAGTGGGTGACAATAACTCATTGGTCAGTAATTATTATCTTTATTATTTGCTTTAGGGAAGTAGTCCAAATACCCAGACTACAGAAATAACTTCCTTTACAAATATAAGGAACATTACATATACGTAATGAACAAAACTAGGTTTATATTGTAACAGTGTACTAAAATAAATAAAGATAAATACCTGACCGGGTGTAGGAGATACCGCTGTAAATGAAGACACTAAAGACGTAGGTAAACCTACACCTGTATTATTACTCGGATTTTCTACAACAGGATTTTCAAATACACTTCTAAAAAAATAATAAAACATTTCATTTAGAAACTGTTTCTTAATACAATTCCTTCTCTACCTACTTTATTGCGATATCTGATCTGTATATACACATATTATGTTTATATATTAAACTTCTTTTGATATCTTTAACTAATTCTTAACTTGTTCTTAAATAAATATCTTCATGGTTCCACACTTTTTGTAACACACATAAAACCAAGATTAAAACGACATTGATTATTTAATCAGTTTTTAAAAAATGAGACGTTTTACCCAAAATTTTTAGATGCAACAACTGTTTCTTCAACTTTTTCCACATACGCTTTAGGGAACCATCCACTTTTACCATCTTTTTCACCTTTAAACCATTCTTCCATACCAGCTACAGGCTGACCTTGTTCATCAGCTACCTACAATACATTCATTTAACACAGTGAACAAAATGGGGTTTAACATCTGACTGGTGTAATGAAGACAGGCATACACCATGCAGTGTGCTAAGAGGGAAATTTTGCCTCAACAGCAACACTAATATCGAATTCCAACTGCCACGGGATCATCCATGTGATTGCTAAAGTGGAAACAGGACCTTGTTTTTCGTACTATCCAAACGACTAAGACATCTGTCTTTGTCTGGTACTAAACACAGTTAACACCATAACTAAATGGGGTAGCCAGTGTCTTATAAAGTTCTATACTGAAACACAATGAGAACGAACCACTTTCATACATGGATGAATGCAAATCTCGTTTGAGAGATACACTTTAATATTATTATTCTTAATGGGGGGGTGGGGAAAAGAGAGAAATGGGGGTTTAACGTCCACTCGACACTTACTAGTCTTAATGTAACAGCATCAGACTATCAATATGTTTAACCATCATGTGTCCGATGTTTTATGGAGTTAAGAGAAAACTAGTTCAAACTTACCATAACTGTTTCATTTGCAGTTAAATTTAACTCATCATCACCTCGTGCATCAAAATCATATAACACTCTATATTTAGATGAGGCTGAAACAGAACAAGAATCATTCCACTATTTATACAATTTTAAAAAAAACCAACATATCAAAACGAGAAAGAGAGAGAAATAGGATTTAATGTCCACCTGATACAAACTAGGTCATTTCGGGACTAACATATGGTTTAACCCTTTCAGACTACAATTAACGTGACGTCATAATGCCCACGGAATCCATTAATTTTTGATAATCATATTTTAATTGACTGTTTTCTTATATTTGATCATTATGCAAATGCTTTTGTTGGGAACTGACAAAAAGTATATATTTTCCTGAAGAAGAATGAATGGTGGATATTATGTTAGAAACATGAGTTCCCCCATAACTATTATGCCCTTTCTTGTAACCATAGCAACATACACAAATTATTGTGAATAATAACAAAAGTAAACCATTATTTAAATTCATTAATAAATTTCAAATATTTATTAATATTCAATAACATATAAATAACAAAGATAAAAATCATTATCATCAATAACAATAAAATTGGATATATAGTGCTAAAATTTAAAATATCACAAAAATAGATATTTTTACAGATTTTATCATATTTAAATTTCTATACATAATACAGATACTGTATATAGTTGAATTTTAGACAAACCAAGATAAAATTTATAATTATTATAGAATGTACACAAGAAACCAATAATTCTGAATGTTAACTGTTTTGTTAAAACGAAAGTGTTACCATGGCAACCAATTGAAAATAATGCCTATTTTTATTAGGAGCTTCACCATCGTCATCATATTCATCCGAATCATCGTGTTCCAAATCAATTTCAACAGAGACCGTCTAAATCACAGTCGCTTGAAGCACTCACCGACGCTGTTGTCAGAATTTATTTCGAACGCACTGTCATCTTCACTGGCACGCTCTATGTAACTGTTGTCGCTTTCCCAGAAACAGGGGTCCGCTAAAACAACATCCACTGTTCGCCTGGCCATTTCAATCGACAATTTCATAAAAACATGACAGGAAACGCGCTGAATCGTCAGGGTAAACAACATTTAGAGTTATTTCCCTTCTATATTGACGGTCAAGGCGAAATTCCTGAATTTTAACCCTTTACACATCATTGACGTAATATTACGTCAAGTAGTCGGAAAGGTTGTGAATTTTATGACGTAATATTACGTCAAGTAGTCGGAAGGGGTTAATTTTATTTCAACCCGGAGAAAACCCATGAGGTTGGACAGATGCCCCTAATTCTTGCCACGTACAACCGGGGATTTGAAACCATGCTGGTTGACTCAATGACAGGCTTTGATACAGCACACACGTGCTCACCATTCGGCCATCCAATTATGTGACAAAACTAAGGACATGATTTAAAAATTTGACTTATCTTCAATTTACAAGAAAGATATAATATAGTACCTGTTGTAGATTGACTAGAGAAGGCATCTGCAGCCCATGCAGACTCTGCATTAGATGTGGCAGTAGAATTAGAGAAAGCTGTTGCCCAGTTATCTTGACCAGAAGCTGCTGGTTGAGCAGAATTAAAAGCAAACCAATTATCTTCCTTGGCTGGTTCTAAAAATAGACAGTAAAATATGACACTTTATGTGGATTAGTAAATCAAAAAACATTGGCAGGGCTTGTCAGACCTTGTTATATGCACCCTATAGCTAGTTGCAACACCGCCTGTGCTTGCTCCAATAATAATAATGTCATTGATTTTTTAAAAATCTAACATAGTTTTAAAATGTCAATCGGTCTCTGTCCTGTATCACATTTATATGGTGTGAATATCAAAATATGAATAGAAAGTTTCCACTGAAAATGGTGAAATCTCTCTTCCCCAAACCTAAGCTAAAGCTGATGTATACTAATGTCCAAAAGAAAGTATACATTGTGCATTTCGTACTACATCAACCAAAGTTGTTTTCCATTGTATGCAGTATTTGGGTATGCCAATTTGCTTCACCTTTTTATCTCTTAGAAATGTTGAGTTTGGAAGCAAGAGACAAACTTAGTAATGTTTTATCAATTGTGTTTAATCTAAACAAAACTTGGTCATATTTTTAGTGTGTATACTTTCTTTTGGACATTAGTGATACGTCCCTGTTCAAATTAATAGACTATACAATAAAAGGAAGTCTTACCAGCTTGTTTTGTGGTCGTTTCTTCCCTGCAATAATAAAATCCACACGTAATTAAGTCTGATAATTTTAAAATTAATTTAATTAAGTAATTTCAGATATATAAACATCACAATTAATTTAAGTTTGGAAATGAAGAGATGGGATAATGTTAGTGAGTGAGGCTACCCGAAAATTGTTTTCTGAAATTCTAAAGCCAGTGAACTGAAAATAGTACAAGTAGTTAAGAAATGTAATAAACAAGGGAAAACTAGGATTAAAAAAAAGAAAAAAAAAGTTGTTGTCAGGGTAACACAGATTTAGGAGAAAGTATGAAAAAAATATGTACACTATATCTCTGGCATAAATAAAGATGAATGTCTCATTTTTAGACTGCTTATTCTCTAATGATAACTCCAAAACTAGAAAGAGAGGTTTTCTCAATAAATTTTATACTTTCTTGTCTCACAACAATATTTTGTCTTTGGAGAAATATTTTGCCAAATTTCTAAATATTAATGATAATTCCAATTGCTTTCTGTCTGATTTTGTGGTAGATATTAGTTTATATATCCTCTAAATTTGGTGAATATATCTTACTTAGTTACAGAGATATAGGGTACCTACGTTTTTATAATTTTTTACCCAAAAATTGTGTTACCCTAGCAACAACTTCTATAATGCTAGTTTTCTCTTTATTATTCCATTTCCTAACATCCTGTTCTGTTTTCAATTCAATATCTTTAACATTTCAGAATAAATATTTTTGGATAACCTCCCTCCTTAAATAACTTTACCACCTAATTCAGCAAACTACAGTTGCAACAGTAATCGAGTAAAGTAAATCAACATAGCAATAAAACCTACCTATTCCTTTCAGCTTCTGATGCTTTCTTTAATTTTTCTTCTTGTCTTTCTTTTTCAAGCCTCTGCAGTTCTTTATCTTGTATTTCTTGTTCTCTAATTAAAGCACTCTGTTCTTCTTGTTTGAGTTTTTGTTGAGCTTGCAGTGCTGGCAGTTCTCTTTGTAGCTGGTGTATCAGTTCAGTAGATTTCTGTCAGATCATACAAATAACATTAATAGAAATGAAATACAACAAAATGAAACAGGGTTTAACGTCCTACTTTTCAGCACCTAGTGGGTTAATGAAGACGAGTATATGTGAAATAGTGTGCTATGAGGGATGAAATTTTGTCCAGTGGCACTACAGCCAAATCATATTTCGCATTCCAACTGTCAAAGGTTCTTGCATGTACATATACACAGGACCACATTATTTTTATCACTTGTGGCTGTTCCATGTCAGGCCCTGCGTCGAGTACCACTAGTAAGGGGAAACTATGCAGGAGAATCCATGTGGACATTTGTGGGAAACACCAAGGCCTAACCCATGGCTCTCCTCGTTAGAAAGTCAGTACCTACCCAAATATATGCCAAGCGTACATCATTTATACTAGCTAAAATTTTATTTGTGACGTATTTCATTGCAAAGCATGGCAAGTGTATGTATTTTAAGTTGTTTAATCATCTTGAGCTTAAAGACATTGTGTAATATATTGAAACAACAACTCGTGACTACATCAACCATGCGGTTTTCATATATCACTTAATGTCTCACTCTTGACCATTAAACCACATATAACTCACTATTACAAGTTCATGTAATAACTTTACCTTTAAATCTAGATTAAACTGATCTATTTCTGTAAGCTTGGTTTCTGTATCTTTTTCAATCTGTTCTAACTCTTTCTTCATTTTTTGTACATTAGTTTTCTTCTGTTCTACGCTATGCATTACTGTGCGATGGGTATCAGCTACAAAGAGATATTCGTAGTGATGAAACACAGTGATAAAAAGTTAAGTATAGATTTATCCACAAGACAAAAATGAGTTTTCATACAGCAGTGCGCAATAGTTTTTAATTACATATTGAATTGTCTTAACGAATATTTGAATGTGAATATTTGGATATATGACTGAGTCAGCACTGGAAATACTATCTATTGTTTTACTTTCTTGGCATGTCTAAACAAAATGTAACAATAGCGAAAGAGAGAGACAGAATTGGGGTTTAACATCCACCCAACACAAACTAGATCATTTCAGGACAAACACGGTTTAATTTTATTTCAATGTTTTGCTTGCATAAAGGGGTCGTAAGCAGTGGGAGGCACCGGAGGACCAGGAAAAAAACTCACGGTAGTTGACTCAATGACAGGCCTTATGAAACAGCGTGCACATGCAAACCATTTGGCTATCCAAACCCCCTTGCAACAATAGAACTAGTCAACTTTATTGCACTGTGTTTATTTTGAGTGGGCCTTAGTTTTTAATGAATTACCGTTTAGATAAATCACAAATGTCTACACAGTTACTGTACTTAAATCACTTTATCACATCTTCATTTGTTCTTAAGCTTGAATAAGGTAATTATGGTCTGTTAGTTTAAATAAGAATTTACACATGTAGACAATATGAGAACAACATAACTGTTTATTTTTGTGAGCTTGAATTACCCACTTGAAGATCAGAGATTGATTGTCAATACAATACTCAAGGTGGCTATTTCAAGCTCACAATACTCTTAGCAATGTATATTTATGAATACGACAGAGAGATGGGGTTTAACATCCACTCGACACAAACTAGGTCATTTCGGGACTAACATATGGTTTAATTTTATTTCAATAATTCGCTTGCGCGTAGGGGTCTTTAACAGTGGGAGGAAAAATTCTGAGAAAACCAAGGAGGTTGGACATGAATGTATCAAATATTCTATACTTACATAATGGTGTAGCCTGTGTACTTTGAACCTGCATATTCAACTGATCTTTAGTATGTGATAAACCGGTTAATCTTTGGGACAATTGCTAGAAAAAAGTCAGTAAAAAAAATCAGCTCCAAAATTATGGCCATTTAAATCTACACCGGTTTCTATTTATTTTACACTGCCATCATTATGTGTCTTTGGCAAATAAAGTAATAATAACTCTGCCAAATCACTGGTGTATTTTATACTTTGATATGTTTTATTAAATATCATCGGACTTAACATTAATATAGTACATATTATATTTGATTTTGATATAATTTAATACAAATACCTGTGATTCTGCATTTAATCGGTCAATTTCAGACATCTTCATATCTCTATTAACTCTCATATTTTCTATACTCGTAGTAAAGTCGGTTATACCATTTCTTACTTGACCAACTTTTATAGATATTTCAGTCTTTTTACCATCCTAAATATAGAAATGACATGGGGTTTAAGATCCTACTGTTCTGCTCCTAAACTGGGCTAATGAAGACAAGCATACGCCATACAGTGTGCTGTGAGTAAAATTTACCCCGGGCAGCGGCGCTATGGCCTACTCTTTAGCGAATTCCAACTGCCAAAGAAACTTTTATGTGCACACCAATGTGTACACAGGACCTCGGTTCTTCCTCTCATCTGAACGACTAGACAGCTGTCCTTCTCTGGCCCTCCATCCTGCATCACTGACAAGGGAAAACCACGCCGGAAAATCTGGATGATCGTTCTCGGCCAATGCAGGGATCGAACACCTGACCTCTAGGCTAGGGGAAATGTCGAAAATCCCTTTCAACTTTGTCAGCCAATGCAGGGAGCCAGCGTCTTACTCACTTAGTCACTGTGGCTCTATCTTTCTAAACATTTGATCTATCACTATATGTTTTAAAGCAGCGTTTCTCAACCTGGGGTGAATTCACCCCCAAGGGGGGAATGGCTCGCCTCCAGGGGGTGAATGACCACACTCCCAGTGTAACTTCAAAAATGGTCACATGTGACAATCATGTCGGTTGGGAATTAATTTAGGGGTGAACGGTAAGAAAAGGTTGAGAAACGCTGTTTTAAAGCATGTGACTTATTAACAGTGCAAAGTAACCATTACAGTTAAATTTTGAAATAAATCTATGCAACTGACAGAACTTAATTGTAAAATTCAAAAGAATGTATTATTAATCTCTTCAGCAGTTCTGTGAATTCACAACTTACCAAAGCTTCTAGTTCATTTTTCAAATGACTATCTTGAAGTTTTAAATTCGCTAATTGTTCATATTCCCTCTGTTTTTCAGATAATAACTGTTCTTTTCTTTGTCTTTCCCATTCCATCTGTCTTTGCCTTTCCAATTCTCTTCTGGCAGACTAAAATATCAGAATTAAAATAATTAAAATTTTATACAAAATGAAAGAGGATTTTCTGTGCCAACCATGTAGTAAGCTATGAGGAAAAATTTACTCCAGACAGAAGTGCTTCTGCCTACTTTCAACATATTACATTATAACTGTCACAGGTTTTTTTAATTGCACACCAGCAAGTACACATACATATCCAAGTTTTTCATCCTCAAGGCAAGGGGGTTGGGTGGCCGAATGGTTAATGTATGTGCTGCATGAAACTTACTGCATCATACGGTTTGTCAATGAGTCAAGTGGCATGGTTTCAATTCATCCTCTGGGTTTTTTGCCTGGTTCTTCGGTTTTCTCCAACTACTAAAGATCCCTACGCCAATGCTATAGATAAGGAGAAACCAGGCTATAAAATCCTAAAGAACTTTCTTGGCCAACACTGGGATTGTACGCTGAACAAGCCCAAATGTCACAGAACTATAACAGGACTCATATATTCACCTCTCTTTGTTCCATTATTTTTCTTCTCTGTTCTTCTTTCTCTTGTTCTATCTGTCGTTGTCTTTCCATTTGTCTCTCTAATTCCCTCATTCTTTTTTCTTCTTGCTCTCGTCTAAAACGGTCACGTTTTTCTTGTTCCTTTCTTTCCTTTTCCTGTCTCTCGGCTTCCTCTCGTTTTAACTGTTCTTGAAGCATCTGACGACGCTTTTCTAGTTCAGCTTGACCTCGATCAAAATTATCTTTTCTTTTATCTTCAAATGTTACTGTAATATCAATAATATGACAATTTATCAGACAAAGAAAGAGAAATGGGGTAAATATGCACTCGACACAAACTAGGTCATTTTGGGACTAACATATGGTTTGATTTTATTTCAATAATTTGTTTGCGCGTAGGGGTCTTTAGCAGTGGGAGGAAACCGGAGGACCCAGAGAAAACCCATGAGGTTGGAAAGGTGACCCTACTCCTTGTCATGTACAACTGGGGATTCGAAACCACGCCAGTTGACTCAATGACAGGCTTTATGATACTGCACGCACATGCTAACAATTCTGCCATCAGACAAAGAATAAACTTAATGCATATATTAATCCCTTTGTTAATAAATTCAACAGAATTGACAACTGCCGAACAATCATAATTTGAACATACCTGGCATTTTTAATTCTTCTTCAGCTTTGGCATCACCATTAGTTTGTGGCTGAATAGGTGCAACAACAGGCATGGGCATACCAAACCCACCCAAAAGTTCCCCAAACGAATCTTTCTGGGGAGGTGGAGGTCCACCAGGAGCACTGATACCAGAAACCGGTGCCACAAACCCTCCAGCAGCCGGTGGCTTCATACCGACTGGAAATAGTTCTTGTGGTAGTCTGGGTGGAAGTGGTCGACCAAGTCGTGCCACATCTGAAAGATGCATAGCTATACAGAACTCATCACAGGTTAATTTACCATCATTATCTACATCAGACAACGTCCTGTAAAACAACCATTTTCATAAATTAAACATACATTATACAAGAGCTAAATATGTCTACTGCAGGTCTGTCTTTAGGCCTGAAATGTTCTATATATAAACTATTAAGTAGACATTTTTTAACATGACAAGACCATAATCAACTATTGCAAGTCTTGGTTCAGAGTGGAGCATTTTGACTGAAATTTTCAGCATATTCCCTTTACATTATCTATGAAAACTGTCAGCTCTTTATCTAATCTTCCATAATGCCCATTTAATACAATTCGTCACATAAGCTTATGTCATTCAAGATAAAGAGATGGATTAGGATTATAAAGTTGATTGTATTAAATGATCTTTGATTGTATTTCTGTGTTTGGGTACCTACCATATTTGGGCTAACAGTGGTTGTGGTAGACCAGATTGAACCAATATAGCTCTAGCCTCTACACCTGTAAAATTTACAACAAACTTTAAAATCATGTACATATACATTCTACAATTAGTTTACTTTGACAGAGGTGAACCTGATATACTAAAAGTATGAGAATTGTAGTGGTATTATGTGTGGTTTAATGGTCGAGGGCGAGACATTAAGTAATATATTGTAACAACAAGAGGACCGTCAGGTCCGAGTGTTTTTACAATATATTAGGCAATGTCTAAGCCAGAGACAATTAAACTACTTAAAATACAGACTCTGCACGGGCGTTTACAGTGAAAAACATCATGCCAGTAGTAATATTGAAATAATGTACTATTGGCAAGTTGCCCGTACATTATTTGACATAATGGTACGCCAACATCAAAGGATGACGTCACATCTGTATTTTAAGTATAGAGAAAAGAGTTATCTTGAGTACTACAGTTCAATTCATTGTGGCTATGTGAACACTTGCGTGTAGAGGTTTTAGCAGTGGGAGGGAACCAGAGGACCCACAGAAAACCCACGAGGTAGGACAGGAGACCCTACTCCTTATCACAGGATTCGAAACCACGCCAGTTTACTCAATGATAGGCTTTATGATACAGCACGCAGATGCTAACCATTCGACCATCCAATCCCCTGTGGCTATGTGATGTGAACAGACTCTAAAACATCCATTGATGTGACCTATTACTATTTCTGTTGCTTAGTAACAGTAACCTAGAGACAATAATATTTATCACACACATGGCTAAAAACTTTGTGTAGGCCTACTACAGACTATGAACTGAGCAGAACATCATTGAAGCCATCTTGAAATCGGACAAACATGCTCAGTTTCATGTCGACCGTACTAGAATCGGGGGAGCCTTAGGCTTTCTTCGCGGATCTTTGGCTCCAATACGAAGAAGAGTAACGGTTTTGATTGAGTTCTTGGTCGTAAGATTTAAAATATATCTTATTATTAACTCACCTGTTAGAAATCCTCTCTTATTTCTATCGTTTGTATTAAATAACTGAGTATATTTTAATCTATTAGGATGTGGTATAGCCCAACTAAATGTGCCTCCTCCACCACTATAAATAGAAAACAAAACATTGCTTAAATTGCCTTAAACATAACATAAAACAAGAAAATAATGCATCATTGTAGTCATTGTTATTTTAAAATTGACTATCATACTTTCTAATTACATATAATCATCTTTCATTATTTCATTGTTTGACCGATACCTTCAATTCATGGGAGATGGTCTAGCACATAATATGTGGATTGTGGGTTAGGGCTGCTGATTTCGTCCAGCTCTCAAGACGTAGAGAGAGCCAGCACTAACCCTAACCCTAGACATCATTTGTGTTAGATCGTCTCCGATCTAGCTTTCTCCTTAATTCACAGGAATATTTACTCTTTAAGTTATCTTTTTTACATAACAGAAATTATTATTTGCTCTTTAAAGTTATCTTGTTTTACGTAACATAAACTAGGCATAGAAACTGATGTTTTTGTTAAGCAAATTAAGTCTTTTCCCAATCAGTCCAGAGTTTTTGTGATAAAGATAAAATACCATAGCATTTGTTTTATTGTGACCCATTCATGTCTCTAGCTTTACGCATGGCAATTTATTAAGACATGTGGCTTACTAATCAAAACATTATTCATACAATGTGATTATCAGTGTTGATGTTAATTACCCTTACAAATAAAGCTTTGTTTACCTTTGAGCTGGCTGCACGCCAACACCACCCATAGCCGGCGCTATATGAAACAAATAAAAGAAGATCATATTGAAACAATAATTACAGGTCACCCACTTCACTGACCGGCCATGAAAATATGTTGTCATATGGTACCGACTTAAAACAACTTAAAAATATTACTTCAACTTATTTTGCGACTTTTATTCTTTGTATTGCACATTTTTTGTCTCTACTATGAGAATAATTCAGACATTAATTAGCAGCATAAGTTTTTTCTACCACTTCTGATCTAAATTTCAACATTTTTTCTTGATTAGCAAATTTTGTATTACATAACAAAAAACCATGTGTGACAAATTGTTCAATTGATTTTAAATATTCAAGCATGCTCATTGCTGGATCAATCTGAAAAGCATACCCATGAATCCTGTTTGATGTTGAGGCATTTGTTGAGGCATGCCTGCTGCCATTCCATTGGCCATAAGTGGCATTCCCATAGCTCCTGTTGTCATAGTAGCAGTCTGCAAGGAAGCTCCTGGCATACTCATACTCATTGGTACCATACCTAAATAAACAAGAATGAATTTGTTTGATTGTTTTTAAGCCATGTAATTATATTACAGTCAAACAAGTTCAAACATAAAAAAATGATTTGGATTTCACATCTGGATTTGCTTTAACATCCTACCCTACTTTTCTGCTTCAACCGGGCTAATGAAGACAGGCATACACCATACAGTGTGCCAGAAAAGAAATGTTGCCAGGACAGCAATTGAATTCCAACTGTCAAAGGTTTTTTTTACCAACACCCAAATGTGCATGTTGGACACCAATTTTCAGCTGTTGTTCTTGTCAGACTCTCTATCCAGCATCACTGACAGGAGGGGACAATACCAGAAAATTCTGAGGAACTGTCTCGGCAAACACTGGGATTGGAGTCGAAATGCACCAGGTTAACGCCTCACTAAATTAGCCACTGCAGCTCCCAGGTTTACTTCTGTGCACAATCTTAATTAAATACAAAAATCCTGATTTTACCTCTGCCCATTCCAAATCCTGCGGCAGCAGGAGCTCCCATTCCCATGCTCATTGGTTGGGCACCAAAAGAGCCAATCACAGGTGAGGGATCAGCTTTTAAACTCGGGGGTATTGATCGTGGTAGCTCATATCCCTGCAGTTTCTTTTTGATTAAATGCATGGCAATTGAAAACTCTTTTTTGTCCATTTTTCCATCTCCATTCATATCTGCTATTGTCCTGAAAGAAACGTGGTTAAATATCATTAAAGGCAGAGAGAAGATTCATTCGATAGAAACTGGTTTATTTTGGGAGTTATCTGATACTGTATTAAAATAATTTGCTTGTGCGTAGTGATATTTGGCTTGAGGAGAAAACTCAAGGCCCTGGAGAAAAATCGCGATTTAAAGCATGAGCAAACCTTCATCAAAACTATGCCTTTTGCATCAATGACAGCTCTTATAATCTAAAGCGCACTTAATTTACTTAAATGAAATAAAATGGGGTTTAATGTCCTACGGTTCTGATCCAAAACTTTGCTAATGAAGACAGGCATATGCCATACAGTTCGCTATGAGGGAAATTTTGCCCAGGCAGCGGCGCTAAGGTCTATTCATATATCGAATTCCAACTGCCAAGGAATCTTTTATGTGCACAACAATGTGTACAAGGACCTTGGTTTTTTGTACAATCCGAATGGCTTAGACAGTTGTCCTTGTCAGACCCTCCCTCCTGCATCGCTGACAAATGAAAACCATGCCAATGTGTACACGGTAACTCGGTTTTTTGTCCCATCCTAACGACTAGGCAGCTGTCCTTGTCAGGCTCTCCGTCCTGCATCACTTGACAAGGGAAACCACAACAGAAAATCTGGAGGAACTTTCTCGGCCAATGCAGGGATCGATCCTCTTACCTCCAGGCTAGCAAGCCAGCATCTTACCCACTTAGCCGTGATTTCCCTAAAGCGCACTAGTATGACCACTCCCCCTCCTACCAGCCTACTGCCTATTTTCATTAGTCAGTTTTGTTCACTTTATGGAATAAGGGTATATTTTTGTAGTTGTTAAAGTCTTACCATATCTGTCCTAATACTTGATTTGGTAAACCTGACTGTAAAAAGAACCCTCTAGCTTGGTCACCTAAAACAAATTATATATATAAAGCAGAACAAAAAAACACAACTCTAAAACATCTCAGATTATAACGCCGCTAAAAAGATATACATTTATTAAATGCTTTTTTTAAGCCATGCTCAGTAAAATTAGCATCATTTGTTCTGTTTTGTTATAAAAAGAAATATGTACAATTAAAATTTACAAAAGGTTTCATAATTAATAAAAACAATATGCAGGTTATAATTTACAATAAAATTACAGTTTCCTTTTGTTTGAATCATGAACTTTATCTGACATTGTAGGTAAATTTAGGTTCATTTTCCAGTCTCTTTGACAAGAACACGTAATTAATACATTTAATATTTCAAAATGAATACGTATGATCCTAATTCATAGTTGATTGCATAATGTAGCATAGGTTTTGTTGTTTCAAATTTTGGAATGCCTGTCCCATGTTTATATACTGTTGATTCTTTGTTTTGATTGCTAAGTTGTCTATTGGTTAATTTAAAGAAATGAGAAAATCCAATACGACTGTATAAATTTTCCAGAGTGTATTATTCACCTGTGACAAATCCATTGACCGGTTTCAATTGAAAGAACTGTGAATCATGTTTAGCACGATCCTCACCAGATATTCGCCACGGATCATCACGACCTAAAAAACAAATCAATACTCTTCATATTTTGCAGTAAAAGTCTTCAACTTATAATAAACAAAATTGGGTTCTGCTCCAACTGGGCTAATGAAGACAGGATTATAAAAGTATAAATATTGTCAAAAAAACAAGCTAGCTCCTACAAATTTTACAATGCATGGAAGAATGATACTGTGAAGACACTACTCTGAATATATAATCCAAATACGTATAAATGTGATGAATTCTGTAGAATAGAATTTGTCTGAACTAATACAGCTTACAAAGTCTAACCTCAAATAATTCCGCAAAACAGAATTAAAGATAGGTTACCAGGCAACAAAACCTACACCCACAGTCGTAATTAGTTGCCTGGGTAATCAACAAGGATTGTCGCATAAAATCAATGTGGGCTTTTAAAAATAGAACTGAATCCCACAAAATGAAAATGAGATCTGTAACTATTGTATACATTAAAATTTATACCAACATTCAATCAAATACTTCAAAGTTTAACCTTAGTAAAATAATTCTGGAAAACAGAATTTATATTGATTTCAAGCCAATAAAGGCTGCACTTAAAGAAATAATAGAATCCCTTGAAATGTGAACTTGGTCTGTAGCTCTACTAGACGTTCAATCTGATTAAAATACAGATTTCTATATTTTGTTTCTTTTTTTTATACATTCAATGGCCGGTTATTGTGGAAGGTTGTATCAGGTCATACAAGTGACTTTTGACCCTATGTCGACAGATATTTGATTAACCAATCAGCATTGATGTTTCAAGTGTTATACCCACAGCTCCGTGGGTAATTCTCACCAAAAACTTGCCGTAACAGATCCTTTCATCGGCCAATCCTTTACATTCACATCATCCAAAACGTGGATTATATAACAACTCTTCCAGATCCTAGTGTAGTCAAGACATACAAAACAAAAATATGAACTACCGGTAAAAAAAAAAACGAAATAGGATCTGTGTTTTAATCTGATTGCTATAAGTTAATTAACACCACAGTGTACACTAATTCCATTAAAAATTTCAAAGCATAATTTTTAAACTTCTGGGCCCTGTTTCTCGAAATCTTAACTCAAGATAAAATCCAAATTTTAGTGGGTATTTCAATTTTGATTGGTTAAGCACTAAAATCAATTTAATATTATCCAATCAAATTACTAAAATTTGGATTTTTTCTCTTTGTTAAAATTGAGTGAAATAGGCCCCAGGAAAACAAAAATGACATTGAGAACAAGTACTAATAGGGGACTAATAATATAAACTTTATTCATTACCTGCTGTTCCCGCCATTGTAAAATATTATTATTTCAATCTATTGGATTCTTGATGGTTTTCTAGTTTCATTAGCCCTGAGAAAAAAAAGTTCATATGAATGTGTAAACTGTGTATATAATAATATATTAAAAACAAAATCTCAAACAAGGTAAAAGATAATTTTAACAGCCAAAAATAAAAAAATTGTACATAGTAAACCATACATAGCTATAGGTTATCCCACATAATTATAACAATATTTCCAGATATATGAATAATCATGCCATCATATTCATAATATAACAAGTCTTGCTGATTATCAGGTCTAGAAACCATTTCAAAAATAAATTAAAAAAACACTATGGACAGCTCCTACAAAATATCTGAATTCCGCAAAAATATCAGCAAAGGTTTAGGATAGGAATCTTGTAATGAGCAAAAGTATAATACTACTTAATGCTAGTCTATCCTGTGAATATAATAATATTAGCTTGGGCAACTTCAGAATCTTTCAGCTTATATAATGTTGGTTATTTTTTTATATAATTTAATCATTTCCTTGAGATAGATTACTGATTAAGAGAATCTTAGAGCAAATGTCTCTCAGTAATTTTAGTTCAAAGATTTCTGTCACAGTGGAGCTTACATGTACCGATTTGTAGACCTACTATAACTATAGTCGATTTACCAAGCCGTGAAGGCTAGCACAAATTACCCAAATCCACCAAGTAGAATAATAGGCTATACACACGTGCAGTTCTTTATGCCAAATTTGACATTTCTAATTTACAAGTCAATCATTAGGGTGTCAATATGACCTCAAAATGCGATTTCCAAGCACGTTTGGAAGTTATAATCAAATTAGCAATTATTTTGTCAATTCATTGTTCATGAATCATATTCAAAGTGTTTTGGACCACTTCCAACATATTACATAATGCTTTGGCTACATTTTTGGAAAGACAAATTATTTACCACAATCAAGCTTATGCTGAAACGCAGAAGAATCCTTCATATATTTTAAGAAAACCAACACTCAAATAAACTGTCATTAAGAGTCATTATATGTTTATTTAGGCCTATTTATTAATACGCAGTGGATATTTTGCCGGAACCGGTTTCACATTTTTATGACTATTTTACCGTGAATTCTCTTGCACATGCACAGTTCTCTGATCCGTTTTCAGCAGTTTTCGCTTTGGCAATGATGCCTAACCCTAACCCATGACCCTACTCCTACCCCTAAACCTAACCCTAACCACCATTCGTTCTTTGTCTAACATTACTACTTTCTCCGTTTCTTATAAAGGAACGAAATAGCCATACTTGGATTTCTACGGTAGATCCCAGAGAATTAGTTTTAAAAGAAAAGAAAATAATAAATGTAAATTGTAGAAAAGCATTTAGAATATTATTCTATTTTGGTCAAGGGCTCATTTCTGTGGATTTTGGTTTTTGATTTAAGTACTATGACTGTCAGTGGTTTACGTTTTTTTCCGTAAAGCCGTGCTTCTGCACCAAACTTGAAAGACGAAGTTACCGTTCTTGTGGAATATATCAAGAATCGCACAACTGCGCATGTGGAACGAATCAGAGAACTGCGCATGTGAAAGAGAATTCACGGTAAAATAGTCATAAAAATGTGAAACCGGTTCCGGCAAAATATCCACGATGTTATTAATATTATTGTTCAGTCATTTCCCTCTGCCCAGTCGACAATTTAATATGACTAAATAATCAGGGATCTCTAAGAATTTCCCATCCGGTATAAGGTAGTAAGTACAGCTTTAGAACTTGTTTAAAATACCAAGCTATAGATATAAAATGTAAATGTACTGGTTAGAAACTAGGATCACCATGGGCATGTCCCTGGCCATCATATAATTATTTTTTCAAATCCAATAATGAATACAGAAATGACAGCATCAAGACCTTCTCAAAAATCGTCTCGCTACCAATGCCCTCTACAAAACAGACATCATAAATAAACCCCAGATAAGATGAAAACGTAAACATACTTCTCTATTTTAACAAATCAATGTAAGGCGAAAAATCACCACAAAATGCAGTGGGCGGCCATATTTTCTGAAAGGCTGTTCTTCTAACCGCAGATTTCTTCGAGTAACTCCTAATATTGTAACAATCTGCTCTTGCAATGTGATTCTTTGTTTGCTAAATATATTGACGACTGCGTAACAGGATATATTTTGGGCGCATGTTGTTAAATAGATACCGTTTTTCTAGTCTAAATATCAATCACACGACCAGTCTCCATCGGATTTTTCGCGTTGAATTGTGGGTACGGTGGGCGTTTCCATCTTCAAAAGAGGAGTGAAAAGAGGGAATGAAGCTGCTTTCTAGATACTATCAGATCAGAGTTTCTTTAACAGAATAACTGACAGTTGTTTTATAAAATTTTGTGTCAATGATTATTCTGCGGATATGAAATGTATTAAAAGAATAACATGCGATGATGGCATTACGTCAAAGTTTATCAAACATGAATGTGTAAGTAGTATTAAAGGGAGACAACTACATTTAGCAATGTTTCATTGAGCAAATATAAATAATATAAAAATTAAATAGTCTACTTTTTATTAAAGTGATAAATCTTAAAAATTCAGAATAAATAATAATTTATATAATCTAATTTCAGGAACCACCATCTGGAGCAAAGGCAAATGAAATAATTGTGAAAGTAAAGGCATGTGGACTGTCTTTAATAGACCACAAGGTTTGATTTACTTTTTGCAGTAGTTTTGAGAATAAGAGTGAAATAGGGTTTAATGTCCACTCTACACAAACTAGGTCATTTCGGGACAAACATGGTTCAATTTTATTTCAATAATTTTCTTGCAGATAGGGATCTTTAGCAGTCGGAGTAACAGGAGGACCCCGAGATTAACCCATGAGGTTGGACAGGTGACCCTCCTCCTGTCACGTAGGGCCCTACAACCAGGGATTTTGAACCATGCCAATTGACTCATTGACAGACATTATGATATAACGTGCATGCAACCATTCGGCCATAAAACACCCCTGCCCCATATATACCCACTTGAATATTGCATAAAAAACCCATCCATGTGGGCTCCAGTATTTATAGGCTACATGTAGGCCTATTTCTCAAGTAGTGGGCATCAATCCAATTTGTGTTGCTCCCTGTTTTCCCAATGGGAAGTCATTTTGTTTGTCTTCAATCACCAAACTAGACAATGTATAGTCATATGTGTGTAAGTCTATGATATAAAAGAAATAATATTCACTTGAACAATTTGACTTTTAATATACCAGTTGTTTCATTATTTACTTCCTGAAAGAGATAGGCTACGTTTTGAATCTTTGGTTATAATTGGTTTTAGGATATTAATTGAATTGTTATCTGTATGACAGGTATACAATGAACTGTTTAAAAAACAAATAAAGAAAGAATATACGGTAGGACAAGATGTATGTGGTTTAGTGACTCAAGTTGGTGAAAGTGTAACACAGATCAAAGTGGGTGATCCTGTTGTTGGTAAGATAGATTTTAAGTTCATAACAAAACACAACACAAGGTATATATGTATATAACTACATCTCTATAATTTCATAACATTATAAAGAAGTAGTTATATCCATATATACCTTGTGTTGTGTTTTGTTATGAATAGTTAACCGTGCTTCTAGATGACATTTAAAGAATTGAGATTTTAAGTTAGAGAATTATTTTTTTATCTGGTTGATACTTGATGAGAGTACAGAATTTCTACAAGAATAATAAATGAAAGGTGATAACTGGACAAGGAAATGTGTTACAGGCACAGCGGAAGGCTCAATACATACCTTGTTTGTACATGTACCTCATACTAACTTATGATATACTGACTGTATTTTAGGTGTTTTACCCTTAGAAAGTATATATTCAGGATGTGGAGAATATTGTGTCTTTCAACAATATGACGTAGGTAAGTATATCTACTACATACATTGGATATCATATAGGTCTGTCAATGAGTCAAGTGTATATGACAAGTAGTGGGGTCGCCTGTCCAACCACATGCATATGTGTTTTCTCCGGTTCCTCTGGTTTCCTCCCACTTCTAAAGACCCCTATGCACATGCAAATTATTGAAATAAACTTGAACCATTTGCAAAGTATGGAGTGTTATATATATTGTCTGGTTTCAAATCCTGGGTTGTATGTGACAAGGAGTAGGGTCGCCTGTCCAACCTTGTGGGTTTTCTCTGGATCCTCTGGTTTCATCAAATTGCTAAAGACCCCTATGCACAAGCGAATTATTGAAATAATATTAAACCTTATGTTAGTCCTGAAATGACCTAGTTTATGTCGAGTGGACCTTAAACCACATTTCTCTCTCACTCTCTCTTTAGATATATTGTCATATTTATTTTGATGTCTGTTGCTGCCATGACAAATTTTATAATTGGATTCCAGGTACCATATATTACTGAACTGTATATTTAATAATATATTTTTGAATTTAATTTCCAGTAAAGAAGCCCGACAATATAAGTTTTGAGGAAGCAGCAGCATCTATTGGTGATTGTGTAAGATCATATACTGCTCTCTTCTATCATGCTAAAATCTGTGTTGGTGATACAGTGCTCATTATGGATGGTGCTTCTCATGCTGGTAGTATTGCTATACAGTTAGCACAACACTGGGGAGCTAAGGTACTATCTATATTTATTTATACTCCTTCATAGAATTGATTCTTTTTTTTTATTTAAAGGGGCGTTGTGTAAGATTTACATACAGAGCTTGTCAATCTCACAATAATATTTCAACAAAAATAAATCATGCAAAAAGTTTCATTCAAATAACTTTATTTTGAGCAAGGTTATCAATGGCTATAGTTTTGACAAGGTGTGTGAAATTTGATGTAACAACCATACTGCTCATTTGAGTCTTAGTCGCAAGTGTGGTCCTGTTAATAAATGTCTAATTAATAATTTATATAACATCTAAGGCCCAAAGAAAGACAATAATGTATGTTTAAAGGTCTAAAACACCAAATACACAATATGGAATACTATTGAAACAATTGATAAAATACCTGTCTTATTTGAAGGGAGTTTGGTAGTCTAGTGGTTTTTTGCATGCATGTGAAATCATAAGGTCAAATAACTTGGTTTCGATTCCCCACTTGACAATTAGTAGGGTAGCCTGTCTAACATCGTGGTTTTTCTCCAGGGTGTACAAGCAAATTATTAAAATAAAATTGAACCATATGTTAGTCCCGGATTGACCTAGTTTATGTAACGTGGAGGGCAAACCCTATTTCTTTCTCTCTCTCTTTCATTTGAATTCATCTTCACAGCAACTTCAAAGATAAAATAATCAAACTACAACCCAAACCATAAAATTATGAATAGATATGAACTTTCTTTTCTCTTTATTGGTTGTCATTTACTATGATAATAAAGACCACACCCACACTATTTATCATATATACAATGTAGAATGGTCTATGATTTCAGGTTTTAACAACTTATTGTACTCAAGCTGAAAAGAGATATCTGGAAAAACTTCAACCACCAGTTGGTATGTTAATGTGGTCACATAATTGCAATAAATAAATATTCATCTTAATGTGTGTGACACAATTTACAGCCATTGGTTCAGTATCCATTATCACCATTTGATAAAACTCAAGCAGAGAAATTATAGGGCATGTAATTGTACAAATTTTAGCACTGATAAATAAAAGCCACTCCCTTGGCAAAAGATTAGCTTGTAAATAGTGGTAACATAATTTCCTCCTTGTACTATCAACATGACTCTTAGCTGTTTGTGCCATCTCAAGGACTATACACTAAAATTAATTTTCAGTGGTACATGTAAGCTTCTTGGCTTGAAAACGGAACTTTCTGACATAGGTACATCATACTTTCTGGTCTTGTTTATATACAGACAAGGGTCGGTTGCTCAAAACTAAGTTATTTTAATGATCCGTTAAACTCTAACGGACATATCTTGGTAACGTGTTGTTTGTTAACTTTCCGTTAAATTTGCTACAGAAAACACTATAGAATACTTTTTTTTTTATACTAGCATAAATCTATAGGAAAAATTTGCACCACAAAATTTCCAGCAACAATCTTTCTCTCTGTTAAAGTTAACGGATCGTTAAAAGATAACGGAGCTTTGAGCAACCGGCCCCAGTTAAGTTATAAAAAATCAACCTGTGTAACCTGTAATCAACTTTTAAAGATTATTGTAGACAAAAGGATAACCATCTGTTAAAAAACTGATTTTAAATTGTTAGGGTCACTTGTCTTATTAAATGGTGTTATTATTATAATTGTACATTTCAGCACATATGACAGAAGTAAGTATAAAGAATAATATGTTATTAAGTAGTGTTATGGAAGAAACAGGTGGTATAGGTGTTGATTGTTTTATTGATAATGGAGGTAAGGATATTGTTATTAATACAAAATATACCCCACAATTGATGGTGTCAATGTAATATGGATTACATATTTGTGCCCCTCCCCCCCAGACTCTGCAGGTCAGAGTCTTATTCAATTTTTCACAAATTTTCAATTATTGTTTATTTGCTCATAAAGAAGAACCCATATTTTATTTAATAATGTCAGATCTAGACAGACAGGGTGTAATAATAAAATGGCCATTCTAATGCTAGAATATTGGGATGTTTCTATTGTAGAATCATGTATTATTCTAAAAAAAAGGTTAACATCATTTTACTCAATTATCCTTATCCCTGTAATTTTCTCTTATACATGGTTTTGAAACTATTACTTGGAAAGTCCCCCCCCCCTCCTCCAACGAAAACAAGTAAGCTCTCCGTTAGACAAAGTTCACCTCAGACCCAGTCGCAAATTACATTATCTTAAATTCTTTGGCACCTAGAGTGCAAAAACCTCAGTTAAATAAATTTTATAGGTAGCTGTCTGAAATTTTTTCACGCCTACAGTGCTGGATTCTATTATATCATCATTATTCCCCAGCCCTCTCGTTTGGTTACGATAATAAACAATCAATGCACACATCTTGTCAACAGTGATAACTTTGCTCAGAATTAAGTAATTTGTATGAAATTTTCAGTATATTTATTTCGCATTATCTATTTTTGAACTATTATAAAAAAAAAACGACCAGCGATTGATCTAAATCTTACATAATGTATCTTTAACATAATAACAACATCTTACTATCTTACAGTTCGAATGTTTACAAATGAAGAAGATATCAAATTGTACCATGAAAACTATACATATCCTATACCACATAAACATGATGTACTCTCTTGTCTTAGTGTATTTGGTAAATGGGTGACATCTCAACCAGATCTGCAGGTATAGGAATTCTTTATTATAATAATTCAATATTTCATGTCATAGTTCAATTGAGTTCAAGAGGTCAGTTTTCTATGACGAGTTCCATGATAGATCATGCGAAGGGTCTTTTAATTCTAAATCCAATGTTTCTACAAGAAAAGATTCATTGATTAAGAGATTAAGAGAGACTGTTACTGCAGAGAGACTGTTCCTGCACTGAACATAGAATGTAAAGGGTAAACGGGATTATGAAGATCATACCAGCAGCATCTTAATAGTTCATAGTTTCTAGTGAGAGTTATTCCCCCTTCTTTTCTGTAAAAATGTCTGACAAGAAAAAATTTGAAATAGCAACATCGATTTTCCGGCATGGTTTCCCCTTGTCAGTGATGCAGACGGAGGGCCTGACAAGGAAAGCTGCCTCGTCGTCGTTCGGATGGGACGAAAGACCGAGATACCGTGTACACATTGGCGTGCACGTAAAACATCCCTTGGCAGTTGGAATTTAGTTGCTGGCTGGGCAAAATTCCCTCATAGCACACTGTATTGTGTATGCCCGTCTTCAATTAGCCCAGGTTAGGGACAGAAGCGTAGGACGTTAAACCCCATTTTATTTCATTTCATTACTTAACAACCCATACTAAGTCTCGATTATCAAGTTACAGATCCATTTAAATCTCACCCATGTTGGCCTAGATGGGCAATTATAGGCTCATCGTGTGAATAAATGCCTAAATATGACGTCAGTGTAGGTAGAAAGACCTACATAATGTACCTTTAATATTTCTGGGAATTTGCTGTGCTAAGACCATGTTCCTGGCTATGTCAAGGTACATGTAAATGATTTTTTTTACATTGTCAGCTTGACCCACCTGATTGTCAACAGTTATTTCTACGAGGTGGTAGTGTATGTTTTTTATTTGACCAAGCCTGGATAGTTACTTACAGCCAACAAGGCCGATATCAACGTATCCTTTTAAAAAAAACGCACCGCAGATCAGTTTGACAAAATGGGAATGTTTATAATTAAAAAATTAAACGCACTTACCTAGTGATTTTTAATTAGCAAATAAAATGAGCTCAGATAATTCTGCTAAACTTTGTACAAATTAATAAAGCAAGCTAGGGTCATTATAACTCCTACACTGTTGAACATGCCATTGCCTTAATTAAAGAGGACACCAGTTCTAGAGCCACAGAAAGCACCAATGCAACAAGAAAGGAGCATAAGCAGCCACCAAGAACTTTTTCCTCCAAACGGCGACGTCGCATGGCGTATCTGGCTGCATTAGGTGGACAGACACGCTATTGATTTGTTTTTGTTACCCTTTTAGCTTTTTGTTTTTTTTGTGTCGGCAAATTTTCAGCCCACAATCATTTTCTCGTCAGCATTTCAGTGGTGCGTTTTCCATGCGTCTCTATATGTGTTGGCTGTGGTTTTAAAAGGATATATTATCCGCAAAACATTGCCATATATGGTAGTAACCGTGATCACATTTTCAAGAATAAATGACGCAACCCACTCATATTTCATTACCGAAATTCGAAATTTTCCAATTTAAACTCATTTCCGGAAATTGGCAATTGCCTATATTCTTTATTTCCACTATGGGAAAATAAATATTTTCTTTCAAATAATATATCAGATGTTTTAAAAGATTGTATCAAGAAACTGTCGGATGGAATACTTAAGTAAGTATACAGTGGCCAAATACTCTTTTAGGTCACGACCGAGCTTCCCGCGCTTTTTTAAGGTGACGTGGCCTTCCAGGTTTTGGCTACTGGCTATGTTATACAGTGATATCTTCGCACCCTAAAATACTTGATAATCGTTAGCCCCTGACATTATTATCTTCTCTACCACGAGACCCCTCGTGATTTCTTGACCTGCCCTTAAGTGGAAGATGAAGCCGTCTTTTTTTTGATAGTATCGTAAAACATCATATAAAGAAACTTACTTGGATATCACAAAACTATATGACAATTAATAATAATAATAATAACAATCGCGTCATTTTACAAGGGTAGCAAATTAGGCCGGAGGCCTTTTTCCAATTTCGATTGTTTTATTTTAACCACATCATATATATAGTTCGTAGAAAGATGTGGGGGGTGGCCTAGTGGTCTAGAGTGCCGCGCTTCGACCTCTAGCTGGCCGGCCACCTCTGGCTGTGATTTCGAGCCCTGGTGTGAGCGTATGTAGCATGGAGATAGGGGCGCCTTCTCAACCTCGTGGGTTTCCTCCGGGCACTCCGGTTTCCTCCCACTGCTAAAGACCCCTACAAGCAAGCGAATTATTAAAATAAAATTAAAACCATATGTTAGTCCCAAAATGACCTAGTTGTGTTTAGTGGACGTTAAACTCCATTTCTCTCTCTCTCTCTCTCTCTCTCCAACGCCGGATTAACCATTGTGGGGGGCCTGGAACATGTGGGGGGCCCCTCCGACCGCGAGCGCCGAAGGCGCAAAGCCCCACAAGGCGGGTCTGGGCGGGGCCGTATGTAGGATTGTAAAAGTGGGGGTGTAGCAGAGTGTTGGGAACGTCAATGTAATGCCGAGTTACTGAGTGCGGAACGGTGCGTGTGTGTACGTGGGGGTAGGGGTCTGGAAGCCCCTCCCCCAAAAAATTTGAAAATTAGACTGTCAAAAACGCGTTTTCCACCCACTTGGAGCTGCAATCAACGTCGGTCCCGTGTGTCAATTTCGGCAGCGCAATTTTTCTAGCATACCAAATTTAGAAACTCCTTATCCTCTAAACTAGAACTAGTCCGAAACACCATAAGGTGACGTGGATAGGGCGACCAGAACGAAAATCTCTAATCATGTCATTTGGTGGCGGCGCTCCCAAAGACCAACAAGGTCCTGTCAAATGTGAATAAGGGCGACCAAAACGAACCCTTTAATTTCATGTGGTGGGTCAGGCGCCTACCCAGAAAGAGGTCATAGTAGAGGCCCTTCGCCTATAGGGGCGGCACCCTTGTCTGGGGTCCTCCCGCAGAAAATTTTGAAAATAAAGATGCAGGATCAAACACGTTTTTCTGCCATTGGGGTGATATCTGAGTGGCAATTTTGTTTTTTATATGGCGGCAGATTTATTGGGAGAGGCATATGCTCCTGGTGTCCGCACCTTGGGTCCGCGCCTGTGGTAGCGCCCGATAGCCTCCACATAAGAGATATAAAAAAGTTTTGATCAGGTGTAGGCGCCATTAAAACCAACTGACTCATCAGTGCCTTAGGAGCATCACTATGTGATTATAATCAAGTGTATTTTTTTAGGTTGACAATTTTTTTCTGGAAACATGATTTCCTGGCATTTCAGGCACTTGTGTGTAGCCATTTAGAAGTACCTCCCCCAGAAAAAAAATAAAATCCGTGCGAGTGCTATGAAATGATGGCATTTCTAGAGGAGGGGGCTGGCGCAACTGAGTTTTTGGTGCCCCATGGTTAATCCGTCCCTGATGATAAATGCGAGTTATTTGAAATGATAGCATTTCTAGAGGAGAGGGCTGGACGCAACTGAGATTTTTTGTGGGAGGCCCCCTAATGTGGGGGGCCCTGGGGCCTGGGTTAATCCGGCCCTGTCTCTCTCTCTCTCTCTCGTAGAAAGATCCGAAATAATTCGAGTGTTTTTAACCATGAACATTTAAAGACATGTTTAAGAATTAGCACGGATTATGTGCCTGTGACTAGTGAATGATAATTCTATTGACCTTGATCAGACAACAAATCAAATACGT
The DNA here is from genome assembly GCA_917208275.1 of Patella pellucida. Classification (NCBI taxonomy): domain Eukaryota; kingdom Metazoa; phylum Mollusca; class Gastropoda; family Patellidae; genus Patella; species Patella pellucida. The sequence goes on from OU795036.1 coordinate 78,608,893, forward strand.
ACATCTCTATAATCAATACCCCTCAAACGATTTCGCGGATTTTAATGTCACGGGTTTTGATTGGTAGGTACATTTGTACATTTCTGTAAACATTCGTGTAAAGAAATTTTTTTAGATCAAGGTGAAATAAAACGAAACAGTAATTTTAATTAGACAGTTAGCCCACTATCTCCAAGTACGCACGAAAATAGAGAAAATGACCAACCCAATCGATCGATCATTTCTCTACTCGATCGCGGCGGTATGGATATTATTGTATCGGACGATGTCGTACAATTATCCAATGTACAGGGTTGTTAGATTATGTTTAGTCCTATTGAGAAATGAAATGGGGTTTTGTCCCAACTAGACATAAGAGGATGGGCATACAGTGTGTTATGAGGTGAATTTTGCCCGGACAGCGGCGCTGCGGAATACTATTATATCGAATTCCAACGGCTATGACGTATACACGTACAGGGGACCTCGGTTTTACGTTCCATCAAAACGACTATACCTTATCCCTTCATAGACCCTGTCCTACACCGCTGACAAGGGGGAACCACGCCGGGAAACCCTGATGAACTTTCTCGGCCAATACCGGGATCGAACACGGGACCTACAGATTAGCGGGACAACGTCTTTACTCGTTGAGCCAAGTATTAGGATTTTCTGAAAGCATGTCTAGTATTTTTTTAAAGCTACAATTGTACTTTGATTCCAGGTGTTCCATAACCAAGATAGTGACTTATGAAGATGCTGTAGAAACTCTAAAAAATTTATCTGACGAGAGAGTTGGAAAAGTTGTTCTCAAATTTTAGACATATTCACCAACAATATTGACTGCAAGAAACACTACAAATTTGTATTTAGCTGTATATCGAATAATAGTAATCTATGGCAATATTTTAAAGACTTTACTCGAAAGCTTACTAATATTACTGTAATGCTTTAATTGGTGATGATCATCAATGTAATATGTGTACCATGTACATTCTTGTTGGTGATCATCAATGTAGTAAGTGTACCATGTACAATCTTGTTGATAATCATCAATGTAATATGTCTACCATGTACATTATTGTTGATGATCATCAATGTAATATGTGCACTGATCATCAATGTAATATGTGTAACATGTTCATTCTTGTTGATGATCATCAATGTAATATGTGTACCATGTACATTCTTGATGATCATCATCAATGTAATATGTCTACAATGTACATTCTTGATGATGATCATAAATGTAATATGTGTAACATGTACATTCTTGATGATGATCATCAATGTAATTTGTCTACCATGTACATTCTTGTTGATGATCATCAATGTAATATGTCTACCATGTACATTCTTGTTGTGTTTCCAATGTAATCGAAGTTTGCTTACTGTTTTATATAAAGGTAAATTATGTTTATTGTATGGATTTTGTTATTTTACTTATTGACAAACGCCAATTAATTTAGTAATGTTATTTTGGGAGCGTGTTCGTCGTCTTCACCCCATTCTTTCAATAAAGACAAGGGACTATGAAAATGGCTTGGTCAGTGTGTCTGTCTCACTTGTTTTGGACACAATAATTCTGCTTGAGACTGAGCTGGAATATTTAAACGTAGTGTAAAATGTAAGGTGAATGTCTTGATGAGCATATTCTGCTCAGGCTTGAAGTGAGCAATTTGATTGGCCGAGACTTTAGAACATAATGGAGGTAGAATGTTCAGCTGCATTTGAACATAGTGAATTATACCACCCAGGTTTAATACCTGCCAAATACCTTTAAGTTGTCGCCATATAACAGATCTGCAATCTAACCTGTAGTTTCAAAGACATTTTCAAACCATGGACGGTCCATGGTCAAACGAACATAATACCGAAGCAGGCCCGTATTTAGCGGGGGGGGCAAGGGGGGCAGCTGCCCCCCCTGGGAAAATCGGCGCCCCACCTCGAAAAAGCGGGCGCCCCTAATGGGCGCCGAAGGCGCCCTTTCCATTGAACACAATACGAGGCCATCGATTTACATGCCCATATCTGTATGGGCGCCCAATAAAGCCGAGCGACAGGGCGCCCAACCAATGTCACTTGGTTTTATGGGGGCGTCATCAATCATGTAGTTACATATGAGGCGCCCCTCAAATGGTGGAGCGCCTCACAATGAGTCACACGATGAACATCACAACTTGATGGGGCCTCAAAAACGGTGTGATCTGTGTGCACCTTATCCCAGAGATTGGTGGGGCGCCTTATTATGACAATATATGATTGTTTGGCCGCACATAATGCATAATGCCTTTATCCATTTCGAGAAAAATATAATGGGCACCCTTTCTATTGGACGCATTACGAAGCCAGTGACTAACGAGTCCATAGTCAGTATGGACGCCCTTTAAAGCCGAGTGACTTTGGTTAGGCGCCTACTACTAGATTGATGGGACCCCTAACCAATGTCACTTCTATTCATGTCGTTATATATGAGGCGCCCCACCACCCAAATGATGAGGCGCCTCATAATGAATCACGCGATTAACACCTAACTTGAGGGGGCGTCCAAAAATGTGTGAGCTGTTGTGTTATTTATCCCGGAGGGGCGCCAATAATGACATGATTGGTGGGGCGCATTATAATGACAATGTATGTTTGTCGGTTCGCACATAATAAATAATGTCGAGCTAGAAAGGTTGGGCGCTCACGACTTGGTCAATGGAGCGCCCAATACAGCATGATTGGACGCCCCTTAAATGCGCCCGTCATACAGCGCACCCCCTGCATGATCATGGGGAAACAATTCATTTTATCTTGTGTTTATAGACTTGAAGTCGCTTCAATTTGGTCAGCTAGTATCATAGGTCAGCAGGGGTTGTTTATGGTCTGCCACTTGAACTATTAGCGAATCTCACCAGTTATTATATTTCACTGGCATCCTTCGTATATTTGTGAATTCATTACAAACATTATTCTAGATATTGAACTCGTTCAAGGTACACACCGTACTTGTTGCCGTTTATAGCGCATTAGACAATAGATCTGGCAGGGTTGCGCTCGATCTTTTTCAAAGGTGTCAGATACTGCCGCAAACCTGGGCGCCTTGTTTCAAGTATAGATTCAGTGAGACCCCTTTTCCGGATTTGAAGAGTCCCTTTCGTATTAGTATTTCAGATATTATGAAACTTACTTTAGACTAGAACCCAATGAGTCCTTATCCGTTCTCCGCGGCATTTTAAGGAATTTTTAGAATTCGCGTTTATTTTTCTGCCCAGAATCTGTCGTTAAGTGTAAAGTAGCAGGAATAAAACTTTTTATTACTGTCAAGTATATAACGGTTCCCCGATACATACAGCATCGATATTGTATAACGTGCGATACTAAACAGTGTGAAGACATGCCCCCGAAAAAGAATTAGGGCAGTGTGGCGTCAGATATCTACAATGATGGAAACGCGACTAAACGACCACATACCGACGCCCGAAGAAATCTACTATAAGAAAGCCAACTGGAGATTATAGGAAATATTCAGGTTAAATTCCCGATGGTGATGAGATTGATTCAAGCCCGCGCCAGGAGTGATAATCTTCAAAATTCAAACAAGTTGCACTCTAACCCTATTCAAAACTTTTCGTTCTTCTCATAAATTAATATAGGTACGCTGAAGTCGTATTCCCCTCTTCAAATTTTTATAATGTTCATAATACGCCAATATCGCATATTAAAATTTCTGACATTTTCATAGTTCCTCAGGTGCAAACCATATTTTCTAAACTTTTCGGGCGCTTGGGGGGGGGGGGGCTAGACCCTTCTTCGTGGACCGTCAACTGAAGGTACACCGGCGCCCCCAGAAGCCCCATCGGCGCCCCCAGCAGCCCTTGCCCCCCTAACATTTTTCGGCTATATACGGGCCTGCGAAGCTCAGATACACCGCACATCGACCCTTTGTTCCACCGTAGCCTAAAATATTGCATACAACCAAGATGTATGTGCGTATGTATTGTTATATTATGGTACCCTTATGTTCGTCTATACTGGTTCTTTTTTGTTAAATCATCAAATAGGGGAGAGGGGGAAATGCGGTTTTAACGCTCACTAAACACAAATTAGGTCATTTCGGGACTAACATAATCAACACTCGAAGTCATCGCTGGTCGCTAGCCTGTGATATTTCATTTTTTTTTTTAGTACCGACTTTAGTAATGATGCTATCGAGGCTAGTACGAAAATTCAATCGCTAAATTCAATCTAGGTTCAGAGTTGATCATTTTGACTGAAATTTTCACCAAATTCTCATTGCCTACAGTTGGTTTGTAACTATTATTGTGAGAATTGTCAGCCCTTTATCTAATCTCCAATGTGTTTTTTTTTTATCGTACCGATACCGACTTTAGTAATTATGATTGAGCATTTGCCGAAAATTCAATCACGGTTCAGGGTGGGTCAATTTGACTGACATTTTTAGAAAATTCCCTTTACAGCCCTTTATATAATCTCCATTAATGTTTCTTTATATGGCTCAACGATTTTAATAATGTAGTAAATAGTATGACCCAGTAAAGATAGAAACTATTATATAACTATTTATGTATTACCCATAGAAATAAGATGAATAGACTATTTTATATTCTATAGTTAATATATTTAAATTTGGGATCGGCCTGTCGCTCTGATGCAAAATTCAGTGTAGCATTTTAATGTTTTTTTTGATTTATCATCGTTCTGAAGTAAAGAAATCAGTTGTTAAAAAAGAAATCAGGTCATTCTGAACAAAGAAAATCTCTACTTAGGTCATTCTGAACAAAGAAATCTCTACTTAGGTCATTCTGAACAAAGAAAATCCCTACTCATTGGTATCTTATTTCGTTAATGGTAAGTGTGTTTGTTCACGAAAGATTAACAAAGTTTTGTATGTCGAATTATGATTATTTAGCTAACCTTGTCAAATATTATAACAACTTATATGCCGCTTAACTATTAAAACGTGACTAGCCATATTTATGACCAAAAAAATGGTGTTTTACATAAACGTTTAAAGCGAGAATTTCTAATTTTCTAAGAAAGTCGAAACATAATTATTTCTATGTCTGTTGCTCAATAGGTTATCAACTCACTATTATACGATCATGGGCATAATTTCCCGTCTTTAAAAATCATTGACACAGGAAATAACCACAATTACCTCCCCTGTATTTCTAGAGAGAGAGAGAGAGAAATGGGGATTAACGTTCACTCGGCACAAACTATGTCATTACGGGACTAACACACGGTTCAATTTTATTTCCATTATTCGCTTGCGCGTAGGGGTCTTTAGCAGTAGGGGAACCTGGAGAAAACCCATGAGAATGGAGAGGCGACCCTACTCCTTGCCACGTACAATCGGGGATTCGAAACCACGCCTTTTTGTTTTCCTATCTGGACCAGCCATCTCCCAACGTTGGAATTTAAAGTTGAAAATTATATTTTTGCTAATTTCTCAGTTGTCAATAGTGAATTATAGGATTAATAGGATTATTCTTTAACAAGGGAGGACTTAAAAATTTGAAATTTCCGCTTTAAAGTTGCATTATTTAAGAGCTAAATGTGCTTTTAAATTGATATAAACTATTATTTAGACATTTATTTATATGGAAAGCCTAAAATAAATTATTTAGACCATGAGTTGGCGGAGATTGAAACCGATTAAACACGGTTGCTATTTAATGATTTAATTTAAACTTGCGAGGCAAGCCAAGTCTCAAATAACAATACCGTTGTTACGATAATAAACAATTTATGCCACATCTTGTCAAAACTTCAAACAGTGATAACTTCGCTCAGAATAAAGTAATTTTGATTTTAAAAAATGTTCAATATATTCATCCTGCATTATTATAGCAAGAATGGTAAGACCTTTGTCCAAATCTTATATAATCTGATCGCAGTTTAATGTTTCACAAATACTTTGGTCATTTGTATTTCTATAATTGAAAGTACAATACGAGGTAGAGGAACTTCCCTTGGTCAGCGGAGTTTTCATTCACTCGTCTTCGATATTTAACACTGTTAAGAGCTCTTTTGCATGATCATCAATGCATCGACAGGTGGTCCGAGGTTTTTTGGTCCCACCCCAACGACTAGATACATTTCCCGGCAGCCCGCCGGGGCCACCTGTAACGGAATTCGAATCACACGGCTGCCACTTATAAAGACCAGTCTTCATTATCCCAGTCGGTTCTGTTCTTTATCGGAGCCAAGGAGGCTTAGTGAGTAAGACGTTGGCTCGCTAGCCTAGAAGTCGTGGATTCCGCGTGTCAGTGGTGCAGAGTGTAGGAACCGACAAGGACAGTTGTTTAGTCGTTCGAATGGGACGTGCACGTAAAAGATCCATTGTCAGTTAGAATTCGATATAGGAGGAGGTAATTTCCCTCATAGCACAAAGTTTGACGTTTATATCTGCCTGCATTAGCCAAGCAAGAGTTCGACGTTAAACCCTATTTCATTTCTATTCTGTTCTTTTTCTATTGGGCCACATAAAGTCGTTCTTTTACCTGGACGTATTGTTTATTTATTTGTGTAACTTAACCAAAGAAATACTTGTACTTTATCTAATTTAATATATCTAAAGTAGATAAAGTACAAGTACTCCTGTGTTTACTTGCACTGAATGATGGCCTGGTCCAGCAGTATGGAGCGGAAAAAAACCCCAATGAAAGCGCCGCAATGAGTATACGCGAATGGCTGATTTAGCGTACTATAAAAAAAACACTCGAAATTTGTAAAATTCTGTAACACTAATAGTTGCCACTTTAACTTTAATTCACTGACATCTGGTTATCTTGTACAAATAATGACAAATAACATTCACAGCTGAGGTTGATAAATGGGGGCATTGAACGATAAAAGTCTTCAACTTTTTGGATATTTTTTAGTGTCTTCTTCTGTAAAATATATAATTTTACGATGGCTGAGTAAAAGAAAACGGGAATATGAACTTGTTGGCAGAGTTCAAGCAATATACAGCTACCCCATCAAATCCTGTAGAGCCATGCCCTTGAAATCTGCCGACTGTACCAAACATGGTTTAAAAGACGAAGGGGTTACAGACAGGTAGGAATAAATTATCATTACTTAAACATACATTATAAATGCAAGAGCTAAATCTGCGTATTAAAGCTCTTTCTGTTGGCCTGAAATGTTATCTAAATTATTAATTAGACATTAATTAACTTATCCACACCATAATCAACTCTCGATGTCAACGCTAGCCTGTGATATTCACTGGATTACGGTCCGATTTGCTGCTCAACTTCCTTCAGCAAATCCCCTTTACATTATCTAGTTTTTAACTAGAGCTGCCAACTCTTTATCTTATCTCCCATAATGCGTTATTTAAGATGTAGAACGTTCTTGCTATAATAGCTTAAAAATAGATAATAAAAATTAATATTTTGAAAAATTTCATTCGAATTACTTAATTCTGAGCAAATTTATTTGTGTTTGAACCCCATTGTTATTATTTTATTAGAGCAGTTACTAGACCGGGTAAATGCAACAAACGGCATTATATTTCGGTTTGATGCAAGTCCCCTTCCCTACAAATTGATAGGCAAGGAATGGAGAAATGAGATGGCGTCATATTGTATTAATTAATGATATGGCAAGTTAGTATAGATTCAAACATATTCACATATGTGTACTAAAAATACTTACATCAAAATGAGTGAACGAATGACATATTGTTATATAAAAAAGAGTTATAGAACCAAAACATAGCTGATTCTATATGTAAACAATTAGTTAATTGGGTGTCAAAAACGTACAACTACAAAACTATCAAATTTGTGAGAAATCATCATACAGCCACTTGGTTTCAGAAGGGGAAAGATGTAGCAATTTCTATTCAGCAGACTCGCCCAAACCGAGTCTGGCTGGCTAGGGTTGGGAATGACTTTCGTTTGTATTGCTATCTGCACTTTTTTGTATACATGTTTCTGGCTATGCTATTAAAAATGTAAAAACGAACTGTTGCATTGTTATAACTCAGAAGACAAACGTCTTAAGAAACCAGTAAGAAGCAAACACACAACGTGAAGTGGAAGCAAAGGCAGCTGAAGACAATTTATAGACGATCACAAGGCTACTAAAATATGTAGTAAGAAAGATGAATGGGTCGTATAATATGTAGGATGTGGCGACCGCTTCGCAAATTTCCGCTCTCCATGTCAGACAGAACGGCCCATGGTGCTACAAACCAGCGTTAATTTACATTAGTTCCATTACTTATGACACGTCCATTTCAACATTTATTAATTCCCTAAAACGACAGAAATATACACGCCATATTATCGAAATTATTTTTTTGTTTTGTTTTTAAGGCACTGGCTATGTTTACATAACGGGGGAATACTGACGTTAAAGGAGGAATCAAGACTATGTTTAATGAACATCACTATCGATATAGACGATATTATTGTTAGCGCTCCTAACAGAGAAAATCTGAGGCTTCCAAAAATATTACCACCAACAAAAGAAAACATAATACAAGCCACGTAATATTTTAAAATCTCCATCTTTATTATGTACCATTCTCTTAGTAACTGAGTGGTCGTCTGTCGAGAATTAACTTGGTCCATCCATGGACCGTATATACACGGTCCATGAACTATCTAACATCTGTTTTCTAGTTTGAAGTTTCTGTCTGAATTCCATATTTCTGTTATAGTTAGTGATTGTGGTCTGGTTATTTGCACGTAACTAATTATACAGGTCGATGTCAGTATCCATATCTGACAGAAATATGGAATCCCGAAACTCATTTTACCCAAAACTAGAATTTTTAGGACAGAACTAGTTAATTATCGGCTGATGATTTGTAATCAGATCCGGCTGTGAATTGTCATGCGGCCGTCCAAGGAATTCCAGCCCGAGATGGGCAGGTTGTCCTCTGCGGGGCTCTCAAGGGATGGTTCCTCGGATAGCGGGATCCCAGGGGCCCATCCATGTATATATTGACGTGTCCGTATTCGAAAATGTCGTAAAACTGTTATATTTGTAGTATCTATGGCGAATTGGTAGATGTTGTTGACTGTGGCGAATCAGCATCCAAATGGATATCAGAATTTCTAGATAGATCAAATGTACGAATAGGTTTCTCTCCGCCAGATTTACCAAAACGAGATATATCCCAGACGTCACGACCCTGGCCATATAAGGGAGAAGAAGGGGATGCCGTGAGTATTGTAATTTTAATCCATGTCTTTTAGTATTATTCTCTCACCAAAGTACCTGGATTTATACGGGTGTTAGATCTGACGGGAATTCTTTCCACCACGGTTTTGGAAGGAAGAGGACAAGAAACGGCTACTCACTATACAGCAATCCCACAGCATCTCACACCGTTCTGTTATCACCAGCTCTGGGCCATCCTCGGCATCGCCAGATGGGAACAGTGGTGGAATGACCATGGCGTACGTGACGCACCTGTGCCATAGGTTCCAAGATTTATGGTCCTGAAAGAAGGTTAGAATACAGAATCCTGCAAACGAGTTTATAATTTTGTGGCTCTTTTTAATGTACCACACCAGTCTCTACGCGAATTGACTTTCCTTTGGTAATATAAATTGAATTAAATCAATTCTGCGTTCCATCATGACGATGGAGACTGACAAATTTGCCACTGCTAAGCATTGAAGGTGGCTGTACTCAGGAATTGGACTTTTCGAGTATCACTGATTCCTTTAGTCCGGCACAGGCACATAAAACAATATTTTGATAGAAGCAGCAAACCTTAAATTGAAAACAAACCCGTCTCGCGGCTTTGTACGAAAAGAAAGATGCAGCAATTGTCACTTATTACTATTATTGCCGTGTCTGTGTCTGTCGTGTCTTCGAAGACAGTGCAGTTTACGTTGAGTCCTCTCTCTCTACGACCCGTTCAAACACGTGTATAGTACACGCCATATCCAATGTAAGGTATGCCAAAATTTAGTTAACCCTCGTCCATCAACTCCCTTGGACGCCACTTTTGCTCTAGTGCTTCAGATCACTTAAAATGTCGGGTGTGAAAAGTTAATCGTTAACAATTATCATGTGATACAACCTTCGGAGGTCGTAATTATGCAATAACCGAGTGCATTATTAGAAGATATTGCGAAAGGGAATCTAATCGCCTTTTTTCTTGAATGCATACAAGAACAGCTACCTTTTAGTTTCGGTATTAAACTAAACGTTTCAAATGTTGTATATGTGGATGGAGCCGGTAGGGGTGTTAAAAAATAAATATAAATGATTTTCTTTTAGGCTGTGTTTACCTACTCTACGCCCTACTTACTAGTAACGTCATCCTCGTTACAAGAAGTAAACAACGGATTGGATAAACCAGTTCCAATCACCCGATTTAGACCTAACATTGTCATCGACGGAAGCAATCCTTTTGACGAGGTAAAGTTATATATATTTTGTTCTTAATAAGGGTTGTATTTTTTGCTATAACTATAACTAGAAAACATCAACACATCTCCCCTGTATTACAATCTTTACAGTGGCTTGCAATTCAGCAAAGAATTAAGTTAAAGTTACTCCTTTTTGTCTTCAAAGCGTTAAACGGCCAAGCTCCATCGTATATAAAAAGTCTCGTAGAACATATACTACTCTCAGAAAAACATCTTCTTAAATCTCCAGCCATTAATTTATAACTTGGAAAACGTGCCCTTTATTATGCTGGTCCCTTTCTATGGAATAGACTACCACAGTCAATCAAACAATTACCGTCTGTGGGCCATTTTAAATCTCAACTCAAAAAATTCTTATTTCAAAACCCTGATCTGTAAATAATCAGTGAATATAAAAAACCAACAGCGCCTTAGAAACTGGTTTCTTCTTCAGTATTAACACGCTTTATAAATTACGATATTATTATTATTATTATTATAATAAATGTTTTTTTGTTTGGGATTTAGTTTTGGTGAGAGGAAGTGTATTATTTCATTTAACCAAAGAGGTCAATTTGTTGATAATAATGATAAATTGGTGTTTAATCTTATTTTCAGGATGAATGGCAATATGTTAAGATTGGAAATGACATTCTCTTCCGAATTGTGGAACGATGCCGCCGGTAATTAACCATTTAAATAAATGCATCATATTTAACCTAATGTTTTTTACCCCATAAACATTAGTTAAAATCAAATATACGGATATATGGATTAAAAATAGAGTTTAAGACCACCACATATATTCCAATCAATTTTGGAGGAAACGATCAATTTTAGCTGAAATTATTTCAACAGAATTTAAAGTCATCTTTATAGATAAATACATAAAGTTATAATAATTCGCCTGTTGTACAAGCCACTTGAAGCCTGTCCATTCTCCGTGGTGTTTTCTTTTTTTACTGGCTATAAAAAAAAATAACGGTTATTATATATAATACAAATTGAATCTCGTGGCAAATGCGTATCAACAATCAACAACCTATACAAACCAGTGCCCTTGTGATAACCAGCTGCTGGAGAGTCTACTCCATCCACTGGCCACAGTTGTATGTTACGATAACCTTTTTTCAAAACCAACTTTAAACTAAATATAACCCCAGAAAACTATCTGAATTGTACCCGCAAAATACATTTAGTATTATTGGTGTAAACATGTTAAAGCGAGAATTTCATATTTTCTAAGAAAGTCAAAACATAATTATGTCTATGTCTTTTGCTCAATAGGTTATCAAGTCACTATTATACGACCATGGGCATTATTTCCCACCCTTAAAAATCGTTGACACAGGAAATAATAACACAATTACCTCACATTGCCTCCATGCATTAGCTTCCTTCAAACGTTGGAATTTGAAGTTAAAAATTATATTTTTGCCAATTTCTCAGCTCACAATAGTGAATTATAGGATTAATAGGATTATTCTTTAACAAGGTAAGACTGTTTATGGATACCATCTATTTTAAGGCCTTTATAAAAATAGATTTTCAAAATATGACATAAAACTTTGAAATGGTAGCTTTAACTTAATTTTATATAACCAGGTGTATTATAACTACAATTGATCCAGCAACTGGTATTAAAGAGAAAGGATTCCAACCTCTAAAACGTCTCAGAAGGTAAATACATTAAGAATTCTTAAGCTGCCATTTAAAGTAGCCAAGTCTCTAACTCAATATCATCCAACACCGAAAACACGAATTATTTGTCAATTTCAATCAACATTGATGTTGTGGACTCACCGGAAAAGATGGGTTTCTGATATCTAAAAAATAAATATTATACCATTGGTACACAAATCTTGCTGTGTATTAGTGTAATTTGTAACAGGGGACTCGATGAACGAGACTAAACATATCCAAAAAGTCATGTCAAATCGGTGTAGATTGTAGACTGGAAAAACCAGACGCTAGAGATTTACATTCGTTTGAGACTTCTGGCGTATTTCGTCGAACATAACTCATTTAAAATTAGAGTAAAAACGGAATCGATAGAATGTAAATCTGTTGATGTACATTCATATTACATTATTTTGGGCGTTGCGACGCCTTTATGTCAATTTCTAGTTCCCAAATATTAGCGATTTAGCTCCGTCAAAACCATGTCCACCAAATGTTTTTTCCCTCGTCGTTCCCTTATTCCTAATGTGTAGTATGTATTATACAATCGCTAACAGATTCTGGTATAAATCCAAAATTACCACCGCAAAAGTTACAGATAATAAAAAAAACAAGTACGAACAATCCAAACCATTAGGCTAGGTCCTAGTGCAATCAGGCAAAATAGTGTAATCGGGCAAAATAGTGTAATCAGCTAAAATAGTGTAATCAGCACATATGGACTGTTCACCGTGTACAAAATACAAGAAGAAAAGTGGTAACAGGTGTCCGGAAGAGTAAGCTTCCGCTGCCGGGAGAAACTAAAATTTGAGTACTATTTCTTCTAAATCATTTACCGAGCTGACATATAGTTAGAACTGTATGACACAACACATGTGCAAAAATTTGCTATCTTTAGTTACTTTTGAATGAATACGTTTTAAAAAAAAATACCGCGAGCTTTTAATAAAGAGTCCGTATGATTAATCTGTTATTTAATTTTTTTTTAGTTTTCGTTGTGTTGAACCATATGGAACATCGCCATTGTTTGGAGTTTACATGGCAGTAGAGAAACCTGGAATCATACAAATAGGACAACCAGTCTATGCATTACGAAAATAATTATTATAGACACCATCACAAAACCTATACTTTTATTCAATACTAAATCAGTCTAGAATTTCATATCTGAATTTTTATGAATTGAAAATACTGAATTACATGAACATGTTTTGGTTAAACTTTCTTGTGTCACTAGTATAACATATATGTGACAAGAAATAAAGAGTTTTGCACAAACTGACATTGGGTGGCGACGTTTCATCATCTATTGTTTTGTTCATTTAGGTTGGGTTGGGATAGCCTAGTGGTCTAGAGTGCCGCGCTAACCTAATATAAATATATTTATGAATTAATGTATTGACCCATTGAATTATTGACTTATTTTTTCATCAATATAGTAATGCGTCAATGGTTTTGTATTTTGATTCAAGAATGTATTTCATTTCTTTTCATTTTTCTTGTTTTTAAATATAAACAACAACAAAAAAAAAAAAAAAAAAAATAATGCTTTTAATTAACTGAGAATATCCTATGCTGTTCCATGATTAATATGTATATACACTGTATTATTAATATATAATTTTTGAATAAACATATTTACAAGATAAAAAAAAAGAGTGCCGCGCTTCGACCTCTAGCTGGCCGGCCACCTCTGGCTTACGGCTGTGGTTTCGAGCCCTGGTGTGAGCATATGTGTCATGGAGATAGGGGCGCCTTCTCAACCTCGTGGGTTTCCTCCGGGTACTCCGGTTTCCTCCCACTGCTAAAGACCCCTACGCGCAAGCGGATTATTTAGATAAAATTCAAACCATATTTTAGTCCCGAAATGACCTAGTTGTGTTGAGTGGACGTTAAACCCCATTTCTCTCTCTCTTTGTTCATTTATTATATTATTTAATCGCTATGTCATTTTTAATTTCAATATTTACTCTTGTCCTAGTATTTACTTTAATATTATTATTTGTATATGATTTTCCTTAAATATAACAAAACTTTTCACTGATGAACCAGTTCCTACTTAGGGTTCCTTACTCGGTGCAGTAACTAGATAGTCATTTTGGTCGAAGATGTGAATTGTGCATTAACACAACTCGACAAAGTGCACTCCGTAATCCAACGACTAAAGAGACTACAGATACGGACCATATTAAAGCCAAAGAAAATATTTAAGATCACAGATCAAAAATTACTCATAGCATCCCCCCCCCGACCCCTGCCCCAGCCCTCTACATGGTTCTAAATATTTCTATATTGATCAATTCCTACGATAATTACGTCCATTTGCATCTTACATTAATTTCGCATCGACACCTTTCTGCACGTTTAAAATACATTTGATTTGTATCGACTAATATCATTAAACTAATGTATCAATGAATGAAATGGGGTTTTACGTAATGAAATGAAATGGGGTTTAACGTCCTACTGTTCTGCTCCGAACTGGGCTAATGAAGACGGGGTTTATATGTAATGAATAGGGGAGTATGTCATACAGTGTGTTATGAGTGGAATTGGGATTAAACGTACAATCGACACAATCTAGGTCATTTCGGAACTAACATATGGTTCAATTTTATTTCAACCATTCGCTAACGCGTAGGGGTTTTTAACGTTGGGAGGAAACCGGGGGACCCAGAGAACTCCACGAGGTTGGACAAGCGAGGAATCGAAACAACGCCACTTGACTCAATGATATACCTAATACCTTATGACCAAATGCGCACGCGTTAACCCCCCCCACACACACACACACTTTTAGCCCGAACAGCGATTGAATTCAAAACAATTTACGTGCACGCCAAGGTGTACACGGGATTTTTGTTGTGTCCCATCCGAAAAACTATGCGCCGGTCCTTGTTAGGCCCCGACACAGCACTATTAACAAAGGAATATCATGGGAAACTTTCTCAGCTAACACCGGGATCGAAGCAGGGGGTTGAATGGCTGAATGCTTAGCGTGCGCGCACTGTATCATAAAGCCTGTCATTGAGTCAACTGGCGTGGTTTCGTTTTCCCGGTTGTACGTGGCAAGGAGTAGGGTCGCCTGTCCAGCCTCGTGGGTTTTCTCCGGGTCCTCCGGTTTCCTCCAACGGCTAAAGAACCCTACTCGCAAGCGATTTATTGAAATAAAATTAAACCACATGTTAGTCCTGAAATAACCTAGTTTGTGTAGAGTGGACGTTTAACCCCATTTCTCTCTCTCTCCCGGGATCGAAGCAGTGTCCGATGTACGCACTGAACCACGTCAAGAGATTAAACATACGTCTCTTGCTTCAGTTTTCTAAATTGCTACATACTTTTCAATCCTCACTTAATTGGTGTAATGGATTTTTATATTTTATTGGCGATGTTTAAACACATACAAAATAATCGTGTGTTTATATTTTTACAATTAAAATAGGAAATCGTATTAAATGAACATATGATCCATATCTATAGGTAGAAATAAATAGGGAGCCCAGAGTAAATCTCCATGACCATGACATAATAGGTTAGATTGAAGCACCCAGAAACCGAATAAATGACTGCCCTGTTACGAACAAATCTCAAAATAATTATCCAAAGTAAACATAACATACGGTAACAGTTATTAATAATTAGGGATAATCTAGATTAACAAGAAGATTAGAGATTTACGGGAATCAAGAAAAACATTGGCAAGCTTCGTTTAGAGATAGATAATCCCATGTAATTTAACACTTCTGGTTACACACTACTACATTTGTGCGCAGATATTTGGTAAGACAGACGTAAACCAAGAGAGACGTCAACGAAGAAAGCTGGAAAGAACGGATTCTAAAATAAACCAAAAATATCTAAAGAGTAGATACATAATGCTAAGTTCCTTATATGGATTCTGATACGGAGTGTCTTTCGATGTAAAAGGTATACTATTCTACGAGCAAAACATCCTGCAATAATGGAGAGTGCTACAGATCATGATCTGGCAAAAGACTATGGTTTTGACGTCACGGTTCCAAATGGTGGAATTCTGTCATCTGCTGCAAGTAACCGGCTATATAAAACAGAATGTCGGAAAATTTATAGTGAATTTCTACTCAATATGCGGGATTATATATTCCAAGAAGAACAGATAAAGCAGGAACTTGGTAAAATGCACGACGATCCAGCATTTTCAAATAGAAATCGAGATTCTAAAAGCAGCATGAGTAGAAGAAGTTCGGCGTGTCTTCAAAGTAGCATAAATAATGCTACTCGTGATGAGCATGTCGGTCCCAAAAAAAAACATCAGTGTGGCAGTATTAAAATTAGTAAACCAAGACCGAAGACTGTAGCAGAAAGTCGAAGAAAGAGCTCTACTGATGTAAATTGTGAATCAAAGTCGTCGAATGAGCGCATCCATTCTGTGAATGACAAAACAATTCCCCGGAACACACGACTGTCATTAGAGCAGCACGATGCAATTGTGGAAAGCAAATCGGATTATGCAAGCAGTAGGATGATCAAAATGAACCCAAGGGCTTTCTCGCGACTTGTAAGTGGTAAAGCAAAGATTAGAGTTTTGAATAAAGACAATGGATATGTGATGCACCCTGTTTCAGAGTCCCGTACAATTCACTTAATGCCCAAAGATGTAGACAGGTCTAGTGTGTCCGAGAGATTAGCTGTGGTTCGCGAAAAAACGAGTTATAAATCCCCAACGTTATCTCATGACTTAAAAGTGAACAATATTGTTGCAATTAAGAAATCATTGTTAGGGGACGACTCCACATCAAGACTATCTGTTGGAGATGTGATGCTCAGTGCTAGAGAGCGTCGATCGAGACTCTTTCGGATTCAGTTAACAAACGATCACATCGAAGCTGAACCGTCCGACATGGATATTAAAAGTCCGAAACGAAATAATTACTTTCCGCAGGTAAAACATTCGAGTTCTAAAGGCTCTTCTCCAAGATTGACTAGAAAAAATTTAGCAAGAATGGAAATGGACTTGCAGAAACAAGCAATAGAAAAGTTAAGACACACTGTCATCCTGATGACCAATTCCTTGGAGAAGAGGGATCAGGAGTCCAAAAAAGATGTACATAAGAAGAACGAGGGACGTGTGTCAACAGTGGCAGATCCTCCACAAAATAAAACCTTGGAGTCTGTTGATCATCTTACTGGTATTGAAACCATTAATAAACATTCCGATCAAAATCAGAATGAAAAATTACTAAGTTTCAGAGAAAGCACGAACCGGGGCGTTTTGAGCAAATCGGAAAATCAGCGAATCTATGGAACACCGCTATTACGTCTTAAAGACAGTCCGAGGAGTGTTTTATCCATGAGACCATCAGCAATTCAGTCTGGTTTCCGTTCACAAGGCTCATCTCCTAGGAGGGTCAGCCATCACGACATGTTGACTTACGTTCGCCGATCAAAAGAAAACGACGAAGATAGGGATTTGCAAATGAATCTATGGCGACAACGCATGGCTTTTGCTGTGGGAAGAATCTAATTTGGTTACAGGCGCTCAATTCGGAAACTGTTCCCCGGATAATGTATAATCTTTTAAAACTGAATATACAAAAAACACACGTTATGGATCCAAAGAGCCAATCAAAAATTGAAATATATTCAATAAGAACATCTTGGTGAGATTTCTCGAAGTAATTTCATTTAAGTTTATGAATATAAATAAGCGAAGTTGCTGTCAACGATAGGGTTGGTCGAATTTAATATATTTCGAATCAAATGATGTTTCATAAACAGACCATCTATATTTCAACATTTAGGCTGGAATATTGTGCCTTTAATATTACAAAAAAACAAAATATTGCTGTTGATGTGGTCTTCACTATTGTTCGAAATGTGTATTTAATTTAACAAGACTCTCTCTGTTTTAAAAAAAAAGACTTTAGTCGGGAGAAACGCCAAGGTTCATAGGCGTTTGAAAGACGCTTTTTCTATGTCAAACATGCATTATGCAAGAGCTAAATCTGCCCATTGCAGGTCTTCACTTCCCATTCCCACCCATCAGCCCCATAGATGTTTTGCAACCTACTGCAACCCACACCTTAAACTTAGGACTGATGATTCAACTAAAAAAATATGTAAATAACCCAGAGCAGTGGCCAGTGGACTCCCAGAAACATATTACTTGTATGTGGCATTTCATCATTATAACTGCACCGTAGTAAAAAGACAAAATGTGTCTTATCTTATGACATGACTGTTGTGTGTGTGATTGTCTAGGTCTCAAACAATTTATTCAAAGATAACCACACAATGCGTGAAAATAGACACACACAGCTTATCTGAAAGTAAAACTTGAATGTTGATCAGGGTCCTTTATCTTCAAGATATCTTATCTCTCTGCCACAAGCTCTTCTGGAACAGAAAGTCATTGAATGTTGATAATTAACACGATCAACCTCTTCGATCCCAAATCAATAAAGTTAATCATACCACAAAACTATAGCCTAACAAAGATATGTTACGAAAAGGGGAGGTCGGGGACCGTAGCCAATCAACAGGGGTTGCCCTTTTTTAGCATGCTCCTATCGCATTAACATGGTTTTCGGCAAAATGAAAGTTACTGTCGAAAAGAGCGTTGTGTTGTGATGCGCCGAAAATCGAAAGTGAGCACCCACCCCACCCTAATGCTTTACAACAAATTTCAAGAAAATCTGTTTAAAACTAAGGTATATTCGGGAAGTGGGAAACGATCGGGAACCAGAGCTGGGGTGGGTATTTGAAAAACGGATCAGCTAAAAACTGCAGCCTCTGTCGCGATAAAAACGGTTTTCGACAAAGGGGCATAAGTCCGGAGCGAAGGCTCGTGGAGAGCTAACATAGGCAGGGTTTGTCTTTAGCGACCTCAATATTTCACACATGTGCCAACAGCAACTTATCCCAAAAGTAAATTTGATAAGGATCTAGGACCCCTTAAGAAGTCTGATTTATATCGTGTTTTACTGGGAACATAACGGCAGTGATTTAAATCTAGACAAAGATACGATATGGAGAAAGGTGCCAAGTGATTTGCCGAAACGAAAACAATAAGGGAGGTAATTAAACGAAGATGTCGATGCCCATGAAATTATTTTCAAGAATTGTCGTTTTAAAGAAATCTATTTGCATTGCTTATTCAAAATCTAACCCCTCTAAAGATTTTATTGTATAATTTCTCTATCTGAAACTAATATCTTCTTTTTTTTAATTCGTCTTTAAGAGAAAGGGTGCAACTCTTTCTTGATTTTAGTTATTTCAATACCCATGCTTGACCGATGTAGTACCGGTAATAACGTTTACAATATCACGTAGCCGCCTACGAGGCCTTACAGGACATTTGGAACCACTACCGTGATTTTTAGACAATGGGGCACTATACTGTATATACGATGGTAACCCGGACTTATCTGTAGTATATATTATAGCCCACAACGACCCCTTTCGCATTCCTTGTAGTTATCGCCCTTATAGCGGTTCTTGGTCTCTTCTATTATTCTTTCATTGGTCATTTGGGATGAGACTGCCACTGGTCACTGAGAGAGGGAGAGGGGGTGGAGAGTTAACACCCACTCGACACAAACTATGTCCTTTCGAGAATAACTTAGGGTTCAATTTTATTTCAATAATTCGTTTGCGCGTAGGGATATATAGCAGTGGGAGAAAACCGGAGAAAACCCACAAGGTTGGACAAGCGACCATACTCCTTGGCACATACAATGACAGACCTTATGATAAAGCGCGCACGTGCTAACACATGGTAATCGATCACCCCGTCCCTGTCACTGAGACGTCAAATAGCCAAGCAATTCATATTTATTTATTTATTTTATGGTAGTAAACAACAGCTACCCACAATCATGGGCGTACGAGGCGCCTGCCCCCCCCCCCCCCCCCAACATGGTCTTGTCGGGATGAATGCTCAGTTTGTCGGGAAGCGTCGCGCCGTATGTCGGGTTTCGTATATTTTTGATAATATGGAAGCGGAAAGAAAGCAGGCCAGTCAATGACGAACACGTACCCCTTCTGAATAGAGCTAGCGCGTACACATGACCTTTCTCAGTTCTTGAGTACTGTGTTCCTGTATATTAGATGACGAACTTAAAAAGTGTCGTCGATTGATTAATGGATTCGGTTTACAGTACAAGATAACTGTAAATTTTGCCCATCGTCTAATAGTAACTCATTAATCTCATTTTCAATTTTATACGACTTTGTTAAACTAATCAATTTATATGAATTAAGTTCTCACGCGCTTTTTGTCAAGTTAGTTGTGAGCAGTACCATATTTATACAATTAAGGGACACTTGGTGGGAAAACTGTCAAATTTTGTAAAAAATGTTTGTTGTCAAAACGGTAGGGATTGAATTGAAGTCCACACTTAATTTGCTGTCAGGGCGGATGCACCGCTTATATTTAATATAACTCGAATGATATGAGTGTAGGCCTACACTTTCTTTTGCTGATATTAATAAAAAATCTGAACTGTCATATAATGAAAAATGTGGCAAAGGTTTATCATAATACGGAATATATAGATTGTAAATTTGAACTCTTTTAAAATGGTCTTTCATATATTAAAAGTACATAAAGAATATACAAGTCTTCTATACATCTGATATCTGGATAAAAAATGAAAAAAAAATGTGGCAAAAGTAAATCGTTCGACTTGTTCTTGTTTTCGTAGTAATAGAACTTGTATTTTAAAGATGACTTTCTACCAGTTATTATGATGCTACTGCCATAATTTACTACCAACTTCGAATTACTAGAAAGTATTCGAAATGCTTGGAAATCGCGTCTACGGCCGTCTGTTTTTCGAAATTTACGATACAGCGCGCACGTGCTAACCATTTGGCCATCCCACCCTCTGAGGAGAGGACGAAAGCACGTTGGTATGCTCGTTACAGAACCTTGACAGTTGGACGTCGATGACGAGAAGGCGGAAACGCCGCCGTTCGGGCACTTTGTCCCCCATAGCACGCAGAATGACGTATACCAATATTCATTAACCGGGTTGGTGAATATATCAAATAACAAACAACGAATTATATTGGAATACTGTCATTCTTATACTCTATACCGGGGTCTCACAAGGTTGTGTACTTAATCACCAGCTTTTTCTTATTTATATAAAAAACATTTATATATGAAGGTCCAATCAGCTTGCGCGTAGGGTGCTTTAGTAGTGGGAGGAAAGCGTAGGATCTATAGAAAACCCACGAGGTCGGAAAGGCGGATATACACCTTGTCACGTACGGTACAACCGGGAAATCGAAACCACGCTATAGTTGATTCAATGACAGACTTTATGATACAGCGCTGACCATTAAGCCCTGCCCCCGCACCCTGAGTCGAAGGGAGTGGGTGTTGTGCACTCGGTATATGGTTTCATTACATCAATACTTTTACTTATATCAATCATGGGCATTTTTCAGCACCAGTTAATCATTTCATATTTTTTATTTATAAAACCAATTGCTAGCGTACATTCAATATCGGTGTTGATAAACGTATAAATTTTTTTATAAAGGGCATAATAGAGTGGACAATTTCAAAGATAATTTGGAGGATTCAGTTATAAGTATGAAATTAAAGATCGCCAATCGAACGTCCAAAGTTTTATGCCGATCGTACATTACATGTAATTAGCGGACACTTAGGCTTTTTATTTGTCGAAGAGTGTCGCCCCGAAGAACAGCACCAAGATAAGTAACGCTTGTGGACTATTCCCTGGTCCATAAATATATGTGCAAGTGTTTCTATTTGGGGATTTAGAACATCAGTCTCACTTTTTTAATTTAATCTTCAAAAGTGTGTCCACACACTTTGTTGTTGTTGATGAGCATATAATATTATGGGAGCTAACAAGCCACAATCTGTAAATTTCATGCACAAAACCCCTGCAAAACATATTTCTTTCCATTATTATATTCGTTCTCTGACACAGGTGTTAATTATTTCGTATTAATTCCTATGCTTGAAATACATATATATTTATCCATCCATTAAGATTATGAAAAATTATCTGATTTATTGAAGATCATTGCACTTTTTAAGAATTGACGTCACGGAGAAATAGTTTAAAGAGAGAATTTCATATTTTCTATGAAAGTCAAAACATAATTATTTATATGGGTTGTGTACAATCGGTTATCAACAACTCACTATTATGCGACCATAGGCATTATTTCCCACCCTTAAAAATAAATGACACAGGAAACAATACAATTATCCCCCTTGCTTTTCTATTCCCTCCATGGAATAGCTATCTTCAAACGTTTGAATTTGAAGTTGAAAATGATATTTTTGCCAATTTCTCAGCTTGAAATAGTGAATTATAGGATTAAAAGGATTATGTATACCATCTTTTTTAAGGCTTTATTTTAATAAATTTAAAAAAATATAACTTGAAAATATGAAATTGTAGCGTCAATATCAATTGCTGGTAATCGTTAACAACAAATTGGGCGTAGCTCGGGTGTATATAAATACTACTTGCCGTATCTTTAAGTATTACGTAATATGTAATTTCTATTCCATCCTTAAAAAAGTAATTGAATATTACTAATAACTATTAATGTTTTTTACGTATAATGAACTTGCTTAAACTGCACACACTTGTCTAGTTAACATCAATAAACATGCAATAAAGAATAGAAAAAAACGATGCCCAAAGCTAGCAGTCTATACTTTCGTGAGTATAGAAAAAACTCTCACGCCGCCGGAAATCCTTATGTCATGAAAGAGATTTAATTTACCCGAAATATTAATACGACATCATGATTTGAACTTTTCGAATATTCGACCTAGGTTAAGCGTGTCTGGGGCGATTATGTAAGAGAGATACAATTGTTGTGAAGAGACATACTAGGTAATACGTATTATTGGTAAGAGTCAGCCAAATTAATTACCTGTAGAAAAATTACACCGGTTTATCAAAGAACATGTGTCGAGGTATATATATTAGTGAAAAATCAAAGTGTTAGATTATGCCCAGGGTAATATACAAATCCGGAAAGTCTCATACATCAATCGTTTGACGGGTTGGTTTATGTCAAAAAGGTCACATCAGTGAATGCTTAAATTCTCGATTTGCCTTCCACCACCGTCACAGATTTTTCGCACTTTGATTTAACAGGTAAGGTTTCTCTAATAGACGATTATCGAGGACTAACCCATGACTGGTGTGTACATTATAGTAAATGAGATAGAAGCAAATATCTTTTTTTAAAAGAAAAACACCTTAACTGATATTAATAAGGGGTGCACAAACAGCCTCATAATGGTAATAGAAAAACCATCGACGGCACAAAGAGGAGCAGAGGAGTCCGTGAAATAGCTTTATTTATCGTCAGCTTCCAACGAAGTGATATCGCAGACAATTGAGCAGAGGAGTTGCATAATAATTGCAGAATGTGCTAACCCTTTAATTTCTTGAATTAGCATGAAAAGTTATAATGCAAAGAAATTAAAGGGTTAGTGCAACCTGCAATACTATGAATCTTTGCAATCTACATATTCAGTCTTCCCGGTATATGTAGGCTTAACGAGGGGATTGCCGTTACGTAATTTCTGAACTTAAAACTATTCGTAAACGATTCGTAAACCCGATTACTTAAGTATATGTAATTGATTATATTAATTAATGGCAGATTTATTGGACTGTCACCATTAAGATACACTTAGAGCAGAGGCGTCTACTATTTGCGATCTGTGTGAGTGGTAAGAAGTTATATTAAATTCATTTATTTATTTATTGACTCGACTATTTACTTCTAAAAGGATTAGCAGGCACATGTATATTAAGTACGGTAGGAAGGCAGTTTATGTATGGAAATATTAATATCGAAATTCTGTAACATCATTTGCAATATATCGTGAATATATTTAAATTTCAAAGAATATTGTAATTAATCAAAAGACGAAAAACTATGATGATTTGATAAAAAAAAAAATATTGTCATTAATTAAAAGACGAAAAACAATGATGATTTGATAAAAAAAAATATTAAAAGTTTTAAGATTCTAGTGGCATTTTCTCCTTTAATTTGTCAAAAACTGCGTCAACGGCGTGTCGTTTTTGTTGAACGTTACTGTCTTTGTTCAGCTGGCTAATATGTGTTTTGAGAAAATGGATATGTTTTGAATATTAGTTACAAGCTACGATCAGACCCGCGATATATGATCTTTTTTTGGTTCGGTAAATGATTCTAGTATGATTATTTCATTTCATGTAGACGGAAATGGATTAACTCCTATTAAATGTATCGAATTCTAGAAACTCGTTCCGTGTACTCAATAATGTCCTTCTTGTTCTTCATATGACGGCGCTCTTAAAGAGCCAATCCAAATCATGTTTTGGAGAATAAAACTGCTCAATTTTGTGTAAAAGCCCTTAAAATCCAAGTAACTGACTCAGTATACGTGATACGTTTTCAATGGAGACCGGTGTCCCAGAGTGTATTTTACGGTGTCTTGATAAAACCAACTTTTTTAATATAAAAATAATATGTAGGTGTAATTTACCGTTCTTTATCATATACAGCACATAGGTGATTAACTGTATAGACCTCCAAAAGAACTGCAATCGATTGTCAGGTCACCAAACAAAACAAAACAAAATAAAAATGACCCGAAATCTTAAAAGGGTTACGTGTCCCTCGAAAAGCAATTTTTGGCGTTCAGGTCTAAACGACTCAATATTTCGAGCTGAATTTTTGAGACAATGTAAATACACTATTTCTCTTAAATTTCATACGTACTTAGACTTTTATTTTTGAGACTCTGTTTAAATAGGGATAGTCCCTTTAAGCAATGTCCAAAGGCTACACCAATTCGACTATATACGATCGAGATAAAACTTATATTAGCTTGCTTGTGCTTTACAAACTTAGTCATCGGCGGAGATGACGTCATTGTCGGTTACTATCATCACAGGAATCATATAAGGCGTCCGTATTTGTTATGCTATGTTTTTTTTAGTGCAATTCTCCAGAATCCTCAATTCGTATCATTTAGCATAATTTCGTGGAACTTTTTTTTGTTTAAATGTAGAGCTTAATTTACCAAACAATAGTTGTTTCGTATTAGCTAACAGTTGAAATCTACTAATTGAGGGTGTGTTGTGTGTGTGTGTGAGGGGGGGGGGGGGGGTAACGGAGCAAGTGATACTGTCCCACACTAGAGTAACGGACACTCCTTGCTGAGAGATCCACATAGATGTTAATTAACTATGTAGGGGAGGGGGTGGCCGAATGGTTAGCACGTACGTGCTGTATCATGAGACCTGTCATAGAATCAACTGGCGTGGTTTCGAATCACCGGCTGTACGTGACAAGGATTAGGATCGCCTATCTAACCTCGTGGGTTTTCTCTGGGTACTCTGGTTTCCTCCCAACGCTTAAGACCCATACGCGGAAGCGAATTATTGAAAAAAAATTAAACCTTATGTTAGTTCCGATATGACCTAGTTTGTGTCGAGTGGACGTTAACCCAATCTCTCTCTCTTTCTCTCTCTCCCTCTATGATCTCTCTCTTTCTCCATCTCTCTCTCTCTCTGATTAACTATGTAAGGTTCAGATACAGATTTACTCTCATTCTGTTTTATTTGGAGCCCTTTTAATATTGTAAAATTCACTTTCCAAAATCCGCGAGTTCAGTATTTAAGGAGACGAGAGGACCAGGAATAGTAACGTCGTTTAAAAAAATAAAGTCGATCGCTGCGCAATTGCCCCAAGAACAAGCACGTCGATTAGCAGAGAGTACAAGTCATTTTTCGAAAAACATGAGAAGCGCCCCATACACGTTCAATAATACCGTCAATGGTATTGATCCAATATATTGACTCAATGATATTGACAGAAATTGTTCACACTCGATACAGTATTTCCATCATTTTTTGGTTATTTTTCAAAATAGATACCATGTTTACTCTTCCAAGGTTATAATAATAATAATAATAATAATAATTATCGCGTCATTTTACAAGGGTAGCAAATTAGGCCTGAGGCCTTTTTCCAATTTGGCCCTTGGCACAGATCGTGCAAATGATTTCGATCATTACTGCAGGAAGAAACCGAAGAACTCGGGGGAAACCTGCCTGATCGGACGGGAGACCGAATATCCCTCTCCCTTACAACGATAAAGTTCATGCCCTGAGCTCGGATTGAACCCTCGTTGCATTGGTGAGAAGCCGCCTCTCTATCGCCACGGCTATCCGACCAGCTAACGATGGAATGAAAATATTGAAGCAATTATTGACCGATTTTCCACACACGATCAATATTGTCAGTCAATAAAATTGACCGTCCGTCAATATATTGATGAATTGTCAATAAAAGTCAAAATGGTTTTGATCCGTCAATATATTGACGCAATGATGTTAATTGACCATATTTTACATCAATATAGCCCACACACGTTCAATATTATTGAGTTAATATATTGGGTCAATAATATTGACGGAATTATTGAACGTGCGTGGGCCGTGGGCCCGTTTAGGAAACAGTTCCTGGTCGAAAAAATATCATTTCAGATTTGCTATAGCTATAAATCTTTTGGTTTTTTTATAAGTTAAGCGTTGATCTGTATCATAATCACCAGTTACCTGAATCATACGTGGCATCAACCGCAGGCTAATCAATCTAATTATCATTAATTATGGTTTAAATCTTACTAATTATATCAACTTTTTTTGGTGATATATTAGAAGCTTTTCAAACCCGATGTTCTGAACTCCACGAAACGAGAGAGAGAGAGAGAGAGAGAGAGAGGGGTGGGGTTTAACGTTCACTCGATATAAACCAGGGGCCTGTTTCACGAAATGTTAACTAAGATCAAATCCAAATCTTAGTAATTTGATTGGATAATAGTATATTGATTTAAGTGCTTAGCCAATCAAAATTAAAGTATCTACTAAAATTGGGATTTTATCTTAAGCTAAGATTTCGTTAAATAGGGTCCTGGTCAGTTTGGGACTAACATAAGGTTCAATTTTATTTCAATAACTCGCTTTAGGAAACGAAGAAAATAATGTATTATTTTTTTATTTATTAGAGTAAAATATTTTATAGAAAAGTTACAACAATTGGTTTGCCAATTGTAATGTGTATACAAACAGGCAGAAACCAAAATAATCAATGCCCCCCCCCCCCTGCCAATGACGTCACATCTGGTCAAGAAATATCATCTCCGCTCCCAATGACCAGGTTAATTAGTACATTTAAGTTCAAGGGATGTTTTTATTTTTGTATTTATAACTTGTAAATACACGTGTTAACAGTTTTAATATTTATTTTATCTACTACTAATATAGATCCACGTGTCTTATTTAATCTGTAGGTTGATTTATCGTATTTAAACCAACCTAATTAGTACCACGTCACCTCAAATGTTTAGCGGCGGTAATTAATCTGCTATAAAACTTTCTGAACAGACGTCATCAACAGGGTGATTTGACCATTTAGATTCAGGGCCCTCTATGTGGCGCCCCAGGGCAAAAGTTCCACCCCTGTTTACTGTTAGTTTAGTTTAAACTTATTTTATTGCATTGACATTGTACAATACAAAAGAATTAAACAGAAGTTCTAACAACTTATAAACGTTTTCTCCTTAAAATATTAATTGATGAGAATATTTTAAATGATAGATACAAAAATATTAATTTCATTGAAATAATCATTAATATATTACATTAGATGGTCAGTTTATATAAATGGAATATTTTAACAAATAATAGTTATAGATTACGGAATACAAACTAAACACATTTATATGTACAAAATAAAACAAAACATAATACAAAGAGTGCACAGGAACTACTATATAGATAAATAATATGATAATTTTATTTAGGTAAATCGTTTAGTTGATGTTATATAAGTATGAACTTGAGAAAATATATAAGTATTCTTTTCATCGGGCAGATCCACGTAGTAACACGGACACGTTAGTGATTTTGTATACTATAATTGTTTTGTTCAGTGCCTGCGTTCATTTGACATTTTACTATTCAAGAAATTTTAAAATACATTTTTGTTTATACTTTCAACACTTTATCTAAATAACTATTTGTTAAATGAATGTATATGCAAACTTTTTATGTTTATTTCCCCTTCTAAATTCTACCTTCTCTATTTGTTAAAATATGAACTGGTTTAAACAGGTTTAGGGAAAGCGAAGGTCGTTTATTTGCTGTCGTATGGGGTCCATACACGATCAATAATTCCGTCAATATTATTGACTCAATATATTGACTAAACATATTGAGCCAATAATATTGACAGGAATTGCCCACACACGAGTCAATATTTCCATCAATAATTTCATCAATTTTGGGTCATTTTTCAAAATGGATGCCATGTTTACTCTTCCAAGGTTGACAATGGAATGAAAATATTGACGCAATTATTGACAAATTATCCACATACGATCAATTGTGTCATTCAATAATTGACCATCCGCCAATATATTGATGAACCATCAATAAAAATCGAAATGATTTTGATCCGTCAATATATTGACGCAATGATGGTCAATGACAATATTTTCCTTCAATATAGCCCACACACGTTCAATGTTATTGAATCAATATGTTGAGTCAATATATTGAGTCAATAATATTGACGGAATTATTGATCGTGTATGGACCCCATTGGTCTCCCAAGGACGCTAGTCCATAACTATTTAAAGCTGATTTCTGGTATATCGCGGTTTAAATTTTAAACAAAAGCTTCAAATCACAAATAAAGATTCACTAAATATGTCTAAATTCGCTTACGCATGGGGGAGGTCGCGTTTGGTTATAAAGTCATTGAGTCAAGTGACGTTGCCTGTCCATTCAATAGTGGGTTTTCTCCGGGTCCTCCAATTTCCTCCTACTGCTAAAGACCCTTACTCGCTAGAAAATTATTCAAATAAAATTGAACCATGTTAGTCCCGAAATAACCTAATCTGTGTCGAGTATATAAACATGCATTTATATATGTGATTTTTTTTTGTAGATTTACGACCGGCACCTTCAACATTTTAATATGCCGTCCGCAGTTATTTTATTCGGTACCACGCTATCGTTTATTATTCTTCTAAATTGTGGCGGCTACGGCCAGGTTATTCCCCCTACTATTGACGCTGATTGGGAATATTATATGGTTACAATTAGTTATCCTGTTCAGGGAGTTCCCCTTTATGCTAGACCAACATATGTTGCAGCGGCTCAACTTTTATTTAATTATGTTCCAAAAGTAAAAGTGATTCACTCATTTAAGGTAAGTTAATTTTACATTATGTACACCGAGAGATATCCACTTCGATAACAGATCTTAGCGACGAACAGCAACCATATTAAAGATAGGTTACCAGGCAACGAAACATACGCCCACAGCAGGTAAATCGTCTGGGCAGTCAACATTTATAATACACTAAAACCTGATTAAAAGTAACAACTCATTATGTAATTATCAGAAAATCATTCGAATTTGCTGTTCAAGTTATCAACATTCATTGAAACTGTCAGTAATTATCGGAAACGCTGAAAATCAATAGGATTGTTCTTCTCGTGACATTAAACACTGTGAATAAATTTAAAGTCAATCGGTTATAACTTTAGCCTCTAGAACGTCCACATGATTTTTTGAAGTGATCAAGGGCCATAATTCTCACAGTAATTATCGAAAATTGCTAAAAAAAAAATCAATCGGCTTCTTCGTTTCATCACCTTTTAACACTGTGTATAAATTTAAAGTCAACCGGTTATTAACTGTAGCCTCCAGGGCGTCCACAATATTTTTTGAAGTTATCAAGGGCCATAGCTCTGACAACAATTGCCGGAAATCGTCGACGCCGAACCGAAGAAACCGACGGCAATATACGACCACATTTCAATGTGGGCGTATAAAAATTGTATACTAATTGGTCGGGCGGTTCTAATTCGTTTTACATCTTTCATACACACTTTCATAAAAAAAAATCAATTTTATTTAATGAAAGCAGAATAAATAATTCTAAATATTCTCAACGTGTATAGTGTTTTAAGCAATTTAGGAATCAAAATTGTTTCAATGGCATTTAGTAACGTCGCTTAGTTATAAGCAGTAATTGTATACTCCAGTTCAAAATGTCGATCTAACACATTCTTGTCTGATCTCAAGCGGACCAGATAGTAGACAGACAGCATATGTTTCGTGTGCTGATTTGGAGATTCCGTTAAATGACAAACAGTAGCCCCTGTCAACTTAAATTCATATCACCATTATAAATTAGGAAAGTTATTAAGTAAAGAGATTCACAATCGCTTTCAACCCTAGTACTATAGCAAACAAGAGCTATTTCCTTTTAACATCGCTCATTTACTCAAACATAATAATATAGCTTATTAATTTCTTCTTTCATTTTAGGTTGCTGGAGAACCAAGGATTCTGGCAAGTAAGTCTGTTCGTTGTTGAAATTTAATGTGAACTACTGCCTTCGTTTGTCCATGTACATTTATTTAAAAACTTGTTCAGAACTAGTCTCGGACACCCAGATACGCCTAGTCTTCAACTGGCGGAGGGTCTGGTCAGTTTTAGTGAAGAAAGTGTTGCACCCCTTCCCGAAAAAATAGCACAATTAATTCATTATTATAAAGCAGTGGACACATTAGCCGAATCAATCGGCCGAATCAATTGGCGCCGAATTTTATTCGACCGAATGGGTAGACACACTAACCGAATGTTTCGCCAGATTCACCAGTCGATTGCATCATCTTTCAAGTCACAGGATTAGAAATGGCGGCGTCTATGTCTTCAAACAATCACGTGACTTCTCGATATGAGTGGTGATTGGCTAATGAATTCTCCATTCCGCCGAATGCTTCGGCGAAGCGGACACACCAGACGAATATAACCAACGGGTTTGATTTGGGCGAATAGAAATGAAATGAAATGGGGTTTAACGTCCTACTCTTCTGCGCCTTACCGGGCTAATTGAAGACGGGCATACGCCATACTGTGTGCCATGAGGGAAACTTTTGTCCGGGCAGCGGCGCTAGGGTCTACTGTTATATCGAATTCAAATTGCCGATGGATTTTTTTTACGGGACCTCGGTTTTTCATTCCATCCGAACGACTAGGCAGCTGTCCTTGTCAGGCACCCCCGTTCTGTATCACTGACAATGGGAAACCACGCTTGAAAATCGAGATGGACTTTCTCGGCCAATACAGGGATCGAAGATCCGACCTCCAGGCCAGCGAGCAAGCGCCTTACCCATTTAGCTACTTGATCCCACGTTCGGCCGAATGACAGTTGACAGGCGAATTACAACGCCGATTTCGCTAGGGTGTCCACCGCTTTAACAAACACGAATAAGGATTAATACAAAATCAAAGATATCGTTCTTGAAGGGAGAATTTTTACAATATTAAACAGGCAATACCAGTAGATTTGTTTGAAATGACAATTCTTAAATTAATTGCATGGGCATTGACATTTGGTTTTAGGCGTAAATATCTCCCGTATCTGGATAACGAAATGGGAGATGATAATTGTATGCCGGTTGGGGAGGTTCGCGTGTTTCCGGGGTTCAAAATGGCCGCTTTTTAAAATGAGAATTTTAGGGAATAGTCAGTGGCGTCACTAGGGGGTGGCACAGGGGGCACGTGCCCCGGATCCTTTCATGTGTGCCCCGGATCTATTTTGAGCAGACAAAATCGATAATTTGCAATAATTTCACTACTTTTCCCTATTATCATTTCGAATGTCCCGAGTACGGAAGAGAAGCTTTCCAGTGCGAAGCTTTTCTGGATTGTCCTTTCTGGCCCACCGTAGATTTCCTCAATTGGCTGCACGTGCACAGTTTAATACAGTATTATATAACTAAATAAATATTTGACTGAAAATAGTGTAGAAACGATCGTGCATGACCTAGTTTACCCGCCGTGTATGTTTAGCGGGACAACAATATCACATTAAATTTTAGTTCGTGATAATTTAGCTCACACTTCACAAGAACTCGTACATATTTCCCAGTATTCGTTTTAATAACTATATTATTATATCGACAAAAATAATCCGCGGTTTGAAACATCAATAGAATACCCACGGCAACGTCATGTCGTTATTAAAACGAATACTGGAAATTTGTACGAGTTGGGCCTGTGCCCCGGATCTAATTGGGTCCTAGTGACGCCTCTGGGAATAGTAACCCTAATCCTAACCCTTACCCACTTTCGTAAACTGAACTTGGATCTAATTTACCCCTTACACCTCTTAAAAGGGTTAGGGTTCAGTTTAGTATTTCCCCAAAATAATCAATTATATAAAGCGGCCATTCCCGAACCTCCCCAACAGGCCCACAATTAGCATCTCTCCCTAACGTAATAGGCCGGATAATCTAGCCAATGACTTAGTTTTCTCAAATGTTGCCTACCCATCTAACATTCGTAGAACAGTTGTCTAAATGTCAAATGATAGAGACTAGTTCAGGGCAAAATTTTGATCGTGTAATATATATATATCTTATTCATTAAACCCACACATGACTGATTGGGGGAGCCGGAAATTGTGTGATTAGTTTTTAATTCATCTACCTACGTCTAGACTATATGTATTTAAAAAGATGACCAGTATATGTTTTCCTCCAATAATATTTTAAATTTTAATTTTGACATTTTGTTTTCAGTTGTGAAAGCTTCAGCACCTGGCGCATTGTGTGACATTGCTATTGGAGTAACTAATTTTGGATTAGAAATAGAAACTATCCCGCTGTATGCCTTTGAAGCTTTCGCCACATTTGTGGGTGTTCAGCGGGATTTAACTTTCACTCCTTTACGAGCTCTACCCTGTTCCCGTGTTTATATGTTTGAAACAGTTGTTGAGTCACCTGGTAAGTAAAATACTGAAAACAATCCTCAACTTCCTTTATTTTTTTCATAAAATGATAAGCAAACTGTCTTCACTTACCGAACGTCTCCGGGTGTATTCTTATTTAGTTCTGCGACAATCTGGTTAAGAAATAGGGAGGCACTTTGCTACTCGTCCATTTAGTGTGCATGACTTGGTGTCAATGGTATACACGGAACTTTGATTTCTTTCATACCATCCGCATACAAGACATCTTTCCTTCTTGCATCCTATCCACATACAAGGCGTTTTTTTCATTCTTGCATCCCTACCACATACGACTTTCCTTCTTGAATCCCATCCTCGTACAACGGTTTTTTCCTTCTTGCATCCCATCCACATACAAGGCGCCCCCCCCCCCGCATCCCTACCACATACAAGACGATTTCCCTTCTTGCATCCCACCCACATACAAGGCCATGTGGAAACCAGTCTAGAAAAACTCGAAGAGCTTTCTCGGTCAACACAAGAGACATTATGGCTCGTCAACCAGCGCATTACTCGCCGGTAAAAGGAAGGTCTACCCGCTCATCACGAATTGATGGTGAAAAAATTCCCTTGTCAAGTTTCGCGTGAAGCATTGGGGTAATGAGGGGAACAACCCTTTCGATATTCGCGTTCCAGAGTTACGCTCCCTTTCCCGAAAACCTTGTCTATAATGGCTGTTGAAATA
Source organism: Patella pellucida (assembly GCA_917208275.1). Lineage (NCBI taxonomy): Eukaryota > Metazoa > Mollusca > Gastropoda > Patellidae > Patella > Patella pellucida. The sequence goes on from OU795036.1 coordinate 78,642,494, forward strand.
TTGTGGAGTTCTGGGAGGTTGAACCCTATAAATATCGCTTACCCCCCCCCCCCCCCCCAACGTTCCCTTTTCCAGACGACCTTGCGAACGTGACAGATTAAAGCTTGTGAACACGATGGACATCTGGAAAACATTTGCTCAAGTTTTGCGTTAGGGTAAGTTGCTGTGTGGGTGTATTTCCACGCTTTCTGTGGCTATCGTTGAGCTATATGTGCCCAATATCCGGAGCCGATGTTTGAAGGATATTTCTCAATTTATTTTTTAGGTGAATTAAGTGCTTATACTGATATAATGAAAAACTACACTACAGAAGTTTTAAGACTGAGAGCCGCTGGTATTATCATGGACGCCTATAAATACCTGTCTCTTATCCCTAATAGGGTTGGTATTTCTTCACGTCTATTTCTTCATTTATTCGACATCATGTACAAAAATAAAGTCGTAAACACCTTATGATGCATTGCTACATAAACATATCCATACTGCCCCCCGAAGCCAAAGTGACGTAACTGCCCAAAAAGACAAACCAAGTTTGTTTTCTTTTGAAACATTTGGATTATTTTCCTGTGTTACTGAACATCGTTCATTATTGAATAAGGATTTTTCATATTGTGTTTTAAAACTTAATCGGTCTTGATTTGTTGGTAAACATTGTGGGGTGTTGTCACTCGTAGTACTAAAGCGGTCTGACCTTATAAAGGTCAGCCATCTTGGACAGAGATAAAAGACAGATGTCGCATTAACTCTGTAAAACAAATTGGACTAATATTAGTAGAATATTTTTCTGGATGATAGAGACTAACATATTCAGAACTTTGATTCACGTTATTATTCTTTACTTTCAGTTTGCCATCTTCAGTTGTGGATCGCCATCTTTCTTTGATCAAATGATGATGAGTTTAAATAGTTTAAGTTCGGATTATGGTATATTTGCTGTTGAAAGAGCTGTTTCCTTGGTTTCATGGAATCCATACAAGGGCAAAGATGCTTTATGCCATGTCCAGAACTATCATCAGGGTGTTTTCGGATTCGGCAAAAAGAAATAGAGAGAGAAACTAGTTCATCATGACATAGTGCCGAGAATTGCAGAGAAACATTAAAAAAAAATCTATCAATTAATCAACAATTCGACTTTAGCCTTAGTACTAAGTAGTTCGTATTCAATGAGACAAACATAGTCCTACTTTTGTGCATGTTCATCTAATTTCAAAATTCGTTTTCTGAATACTAAATTACCCGCGGTTACATAATTTTGTGCATGGTCTTCTAATTTCAAAATTTGTTTTCTGAATACTAAATTACCCGCGGTTACATAATTATTACATAGTCATCTAAATTCAAAATAGTTTTTCTGAATTCTAAATTCAAAATAGGTTTTCTGAATTCAAAATTCAAAATAGGTTTTCTGAATTCAAAATTCAAAATAGGTTTTCTGAATTCAAAATTCAAAATAGGTTTTCTGAATTCAAAATTCAAAATAGGTTTTCTGAATTCAAAATTCAAAATAGGTTTTCTGAATTCTAAATTATCAGCGGTTACATAATTAGAGTATATATTGGCTGTTATTTTTGTTATTGAACTTTTAGTTAAAACATATTTAACATAACCTGGGGAATAAATATGAGCAGGAGGTAAAACTGTTAAATGTGTTATTATACGTATATGTGTCAAAAGCCCCAATCATCATTCATCCATTCAGCATGTAATTAAATTGTTATTTATTATTTAATGTTTTCATTATCTTAAGTTAAGCTAGGCATCATTTACATAGCTTTTGTATTCATTCATTGTTTTGTTACCAAAAGGGGATCACGTGACTAAGTGGGCAAGGCGCTGGCTAGCTAGCCTGGAGGTCGGGTGTTCGATCCCTGCATTGGCCGAAAAGTTAATCTAGATTTTCCGGCGTGGTTTTTCTCTTGTCAGTGATGCAGAACGGAGGGCCTGACAAGGACAGTTGTCTAGTCGTTCGGATTGGACGGAAAAAAGAGGTCCCGTGGGGTTCGCTATGTAAAAATCTCTGGTTGGGTGCTACCGTTGACGTGTCTGCAGATAATGTAGCTATAAGTTCGGGAATTGTAAAGTTAACCAGCAACAGCCAGATGTTGTAAACCTCGAGGTCGTTGCTTCGGGATCATGGCCTTTGAAGTACTAGGCCTAGGCTTTTGAAGTTTTTATCAAGTAATAGTCAAAGATCTGTCTCAGTAAATATTGACCGATGCATTAACCAGTCAACAAGTGTAGGCAACATTACTTGTCCTTAAAATGTTGCCTCGACATTATGGAAAGCTTTCTTCCTGACTCTTTCAACATTACCCATAAACACTTGTTCATGATATTTGGACCGCCATATTTATTTACCTGACGGAGCCACAGTGACTCAGTGAGCAAGGCGTTGGTTGGTTAACCTGGATGTCTCTTCGTTGACAGGGGCCTTGGTAAGCAACAGTGTATAGTCGTTCGGGTCGGACGAAAAACTGGGCAGTGAATGGCGATGCCTGTCTTCATTAGCCCAGTTGCCCCATTTCATTTCATTTCATTTCCATTTTCAATTAATTCGCGTCATTGATGACCAGTGTGTGTGTGTTTGCTCCTTTTTGTTCAACGCGCGGGGAACATGTCGCTGAAACCCATACACACGATTCCACAGTAATGTCGGTGATACGCCATGTTGACATGTGTACAGTGGCCTTTAGAAAAGGCAATTCATCTGGATATTTAATCAAAGTTATGGAAAGCAATGCCCTAATTAAAGAAGATCTACAAAACACCGCCGAACTACCGTCCCCATCCCACAAATTTCGTTCCAGGCATTTTTAAAAAGGTTATTCCCATCTCCTTTGATTGTCATTTAGTAATTGAACATAATAACACAAGGTACAATTTTTTGGATACACAAT